>JAOUZG010030171.1:57396-75436 GCA_026289955.1 Argiope argentata
AAAGAAGCTTTAAAAATGTATTTCCTAATAATTAAAAAGAATTTAAAATTTTTTATTTCTTTATAAGCGAAGGAGAATAAAAAAATTAAGAATTAATTTTTTAAATTATTAAGAAATTTTATTTTTGAAAATGATGTTGAACTAAATAAATCTGATCAAACTTAAGTATTATATTTTTACATTTAACTCCGAACTATCAATATATCTCCAAAGATTAAATATAATCATATTGCTTACCAATATTTCATTGGAAAAATCGTAATTACATGTAAGCATGGTCATATAATTTTCTGAAAATCACTTTATATTAAGTTACAGAAAAAGCTCACAAGAAATCTGTGCTGAATATTTAAATAGTTAATGGTATTCGTCTGTCTTATTGAAAAATAAAAAGCTCTTTAGACCAAAAAAAGAACCAAATATTTGAGTAATGATTTTGCACTGGAATGAATTCTAATATATTATATTTATTTATAAAAATGACAGGAGCTCTGAAAAAATTCCAAACACGCAACATAGTTACTTCTGATCCCAATTTTCTAAGCTATACATTCTAAAGTAAGAAGATTTTCAGAAGAACAATCTGAGATTAATACGTAAAAATATAATAATGTAGGTTTCGCTGATTTATCATTTGTTGAAGAGATGGTAAGCATACAATAATTTCAGTAAATTTTCAGGCTATAACATCACAGCATTTTCTTATAAAACTTTCTTTCATTGAATAATATTTATTTAATCGTAAGCCTGAAATAAATATGAGAAATGCCTTTTATACAGAACTAAATATTTTGATAGCTTTTGAGCTTGTGCTCCAACTAAAAATAAAGATTTGTTTTACAGCTCAGTCAAAGCTTTGATATAAAGTATTATTTTTCGAAAATGGTCTGATAACTCAAGTTTTTCATCTGCTCAATTCTGAAAATGAAAACAAAAATTTTAAATCCTTCTCAATAATCATATTTCTTATTTTTTGACTTAACATCTATGCTAAAAAGTTGGAATCGTCACAACTGACGGAGTTTACAATAGGATTAAAATATAATTTTCTTTTTCCTTTCAGTTTTTAAAACTCATAATGAACAAGACAGCGATGCGCATTAAATTCCTAAGCACAAAAAATGCACATTTTTCACTGTTCAAATATTTAGAAAATTATGTCTCTTTAATAGAGATATTTATTTTAATTATACATATTGGAATTTAAAAACTGTATTTATGAAATAAAAATCAAACTTTTAACGTTTATATATTTATATTAGGCCGATCAAAGTAAAATATAACAATGCAAAAAGAATCTCAATTTTGAGCATTTTCTAAATAATTAATATGATATATTCCAATTTAAATTGTATTTGTTTGCATAGATAAAATTTTCCAAGATATATATTAAAATAAATTGACAATAACTAAAAAGTACTTAAAAGTACCAAAATATACAGAAAATTGTTATTAATATTTCAGAAATAAATAAATATAATATCTGACCTTTATATTTAACGCAGAGAGTGGAATAAAAGGCAACGGTCACAGGTAAATCATTTAAAAATAATGTATGACATTTTCAGCGTAATATTAAAAATGTTTCGGTTAAATAAGAATGAAATGACTAAAAACTTTAAAAAATGAAGTCAGATTAAATAAAATATCTGAGATTTGTATTATTACATTGTATTACGAATCGGATTAAAAATTTGCGGCCTTTATCAATTTATTGCTTGTTTGCTTGAGAATTACAATTTCGATTTATTTTGTTGCCACATAAATCTCTTTTCAAATTATTTAAAATCGGGTTTTGAAAAAAAAATGCCTTTTGATTTTTATTCTTGTGAAAACATAAACCTATTGAGAATTATTTAATATTGGATATAGCAAATAAATTTTTTGATGATATTAACATTAATTTATCTTCTTGCGATATTTTGTCACAAAAATTGAATTATATTAGATTGCAGTTTATGTGATTTCTCGTGTTACGCTACATTTTAGGTATTTATAATTTATGCACAAATAAAAAAAAATGTGCTTTGAGGATTCTTCTTATATTTGAATATTTTAGAGAACAAAAGATTAATAGGACATATTAATTGCTGATTTTTTGTTAGATGCATTTTTATTTAGAAGTCATTCATAATTAGTTGCATGTTTATATTGAATGGATATAAAAGAATTGAAGGTTTTATACTATTGAGACGAATAAATTCCGCATCATTATTAGAAATATTATGTTTCCCTCTTACTTTTTCCCATATTTCCTTGGTTGATTAATCATATCTCCAGGGTATATCTGTTTAGATACGTATGAATCTGAAACTGTTTGAGTTAGGTTAACTATGATTAGTTCATTGCATTACATTAGAACGGCGTAAAGATCCTACACAATTGTTTTTGATAATGATTTCCGTAATTATTTAGGTCAAGGAAATGATTATATAATTTTAATGGATTGTTCGAAGAATTTCGGGCTTTGAATATGAATGACCAATTAGTTAATAAGATGCATTGGCAAACTAGCAAAAGCATTAATTTTATTCTTCATCGAAATGTTATAATAATGGCAAGAAAAATCTGACTGTTTGGAGATACTTTCAGTTTTAACTCAGCATCCCTGTTTAATAGATGTACATGAATCATTTAACCTCTTCCTACATCTAATTAAAAAAAACTAATCTATTTGCCTTTTTTTAATTAAAGATTTTTTTGTTTGAAATCGAAGTGAATCATTATGCTAAATGGAAAAATATTCACGGAAAAAAACTGCTATTTTCAATAGTATTTTTTCAAATGAATAAAATATGAAACATTTAACAATGTAATATACACTGAAGTGAAAAAAGTCATGGGATGACTGTTAATATCGTGTCGGTCCTCCTTTTGCCCGGCGAAGTGCAACAACTCGACGTGTCAGGGAGTCCACAAGTCGTTGGAAGCCCTCTGCAGGAATATTGAGCTATGCTGTCTGTATAGACGTCCATAATTGTGAAAGTGTGGATGGTGCAGGAGTTTGGGCACGAACGGACCCTTTGATGATGTCCCATAAATGTTCGATGGGATTCATATCAGGCGATCTAGGTGGCCAGATCATGCGCTGGAATTGTCCGGAATGTTCTTCAAACCAATCGCGAACAGATCTGGCCCGGTGACATGGCGCATTGTCATCCATAAAAATCCCATCGTTGTGTGGGTACGTAAAGTCCATGAATGGCTGCAAGTGATCTGCAAGCAGCTGAACATAACCATTTCCAGCCAATGATCGGTTCAGTTACACCAGAGGACCGAGTCCATGCCATGTAAAAACAGCTCACACCATTATACAGCCACCACCAGCTTGAACAGTGCCTTGCTGACAGTTTGGGTCCATGGCTTCGTAGGGTCTGCACCACACTCGAACTCTACCATCAGCTCGTAACAACTGAAATCGTGACTCATCTGACCACGCCACGGTTTTGCACTGGCCTAGGGACCAGTCGATATGCTTCCGAGCCCAGGAGAGTCGCTGCAGACGATGCCGTGCTGTCAGTAAAGGCACTCGAGTCGGTCTTCTGCTGTCATAGCCCAAGAAAGACAAATTTCGCCGCACAGTCCTATCGAACATGTCCCCCGTACATCCCACATTGATTCCCGCAGTTATTTGACAAAATGTTACGTGTCTGTTAACATTGACCATTCTACACAGACCTCGGCGGTCTCGGTCGTTAAGTGCAGGTGGTGGCCCATTGCATTGTCCATGATAGGATGTGATGCCTGAAATTTCATACTCTCGGCACACTCTTGATACTGTGGATCTCGGAATGTTGAATTCACTAACGATATACGCAATGGAATGACCCATGCGTCTAGCTCCAACTAACATTCCACGTTCAAAGTCTGTTAATTCTCGTCGTGCCGTCAGAAATCACGAAAAACCTGTTCACATGAATGACTTGAAGACAAATGAAAGCTTTGGAAAACGAACTGCGCATTTATACTTTTTCGCTGAGATACCACTGCCATCTGTATAATTGCATATTGCTATCCCATGACTTTTGTCACTTCAGTGTATAACATTTATGATTTAAAAGAAATATTGTTTGATGATGATCGCAGAGATATTTTTCTCAATAAATGAAGTTAAATTTCCAATTATAAAACGATTGATCAATATTGCGAAGTGTCGAAATGGCTGTAATTTTCGAAACTACATTTTTCAGAATGTGTATCTTCTTATGGGCCCATCCTCCATGTACAATTATTTTATGTAAATCTATCATATTTGAACTAAATAATAATAATCATAATAATCGAAATACTGAGACTAATTATTTTGAATATAATATATCCTCATATACTCAATAAATAATAAATGAAAAAAGTTCAATTTTAGGAAGAAAAAAGTTATGGTGATTATATTAATTCGAAAAAAGTTATTGTGATTGCAAATCCATCTGACCTTCTTGAGTGGATGCAAGGTGGAATAAAATTTCCATTATTAATAATGTTTTAAGAAAAAGCGTGGAGGTAGATTAATCAGAGTTAATTCGATGCACAAGGATAAAGGGGCTGCAGATAAAAAAAAACCCTGCCTGAATTGAAAAAAAAAGAAGACATTTTTGCTTTGTTTGCCATCTTCTACATTTATTTCATAGAATCGGAAGGTAAAATTGGTTGCTATTTCTATAAAAGAGCTGTTTTTTAATCTGAAATGTAATATTTAATGTAATATTAAGAGGCCCAAGTTGGATAGGTATCGCCTTGTGGACCGTAGGTGTATTTTCTTATGAGCCCATCGTTTATGTAAGATTATTTTATGTAAATCCATCACATTTGTATGCCCTTATGCAGATTGAAATCACACGCACACACACACACAATGTGAAGTCACCAATTGTGAGCCTTCTGCCTAATAAGAGTGTATTCTGTTTCCTTCGTCATTTTCTTATAACCCTAAAAGCGAAGATATGAGGCTTCAAAAAAGATGAATCATCTGTTGATGTTGTTTTTTTACATGTTCTTTCTGTGGGTTCAAATTTCTCAAAGCCAAAGAACATCATATTTTCACATTATAGTAAAAAACCCTCACAAAATTTAGAAATTCAAACACAAAACTAAAAAGTCATGTTGATATTAAATACCCTGTAAAAAGTTATGTGCAAAGTAATGAAGTAGCTTTTCCTTTATCATAACTGATAAATCTATTTTTTCCTGATCTTGAAACCAGGAATTTCGATACTCCTATCTTTGAGACCGAAATGCGCTTAACCAATCAAATCGTGTCATCATCACGCAGTTAGTTTGAGAACCTTGAGCGCCATCTATCATGTCAAAATGAATTCAAAAGAGGAAAGAACCAACTAAGAAAAATACTTCCAGAAACTACAAATATATTATTCTATTGAAAAACAGGAACTTTTTTATTGTTTATCATTACGTTTTATAATTGTTGATAGGAAAATGCTTAAAATACAAGCATTTTTTACTTCAGCAAAAGGGATTTATACATTTTGAATGGCTATTGGCGAAAAATTATATATATATATTTCAAAATAAATCCCAAATATACACAAATATTCAAAGCGTGAATTCTGAAGTAGATTTTGTAACAATTAATAAGATATTATTAATATTCGACGGATTTTTGCGCCATTTTTACTAAGCACAGAAACGGAAAAGAAGAATATCCTTATTCTATTTTTTTAATCGCGTTAAATTAAAAGAAAATTATGTTTTTGAAAATTTTAGAATTTAAATTAGTATGAAAATTGCTTCAATTAATAATTTTGTAGACAGAATCACCTCTTTCATTTTAAATACCTGTAAAATTATTTCTTTGCGAATTTCTATTTTTATATACAAGTAAGTACGCCTGCACCGTTTCTTTTTAATTAAATAATTAGTTTGTCTTGAGTAATGATAGATTTTCTAAGGTGTTAAAAGTTCCATGAAGAATTGAAGTTATTCTAATACTGAATGCCATCACCGAATAAAGGTAAAAAATTGATAGAAATCGGTAGTTAATTATTTCACCTTTAAATTGACTCTATTTTTAAAATTATATGTGAGGCTAAAAAGCTTATTTTATCAAATTTAATTTACAAGTTTTTGTAATTGACACCAAATCATTATTTATATTTGGTGTCAATTTTGTAATTGACACCAAATTATATATTTTAAATAACTATGGCAAAGTCGCATTAATATGCGACTTTGCCATAGTTATTTAAAATATATAAAAGATACGATTAAGAATACAAAAAGAATTTGATATCACGTTCTCTTGCATTTTACTGAGATCTCAGAAAAAAAATCGTAAAATTAAAAGCTAGAAAAAAACTTAGCAAAAGTATGTGTAGAGAAATGTAATTTTTATTTCACAGTTTGTACAATATGACAGACATAAGATATTCATGCAATAAAAATGGATACAACATTTATTTTTGCAAATATATCCAAATGCTTATTGATAATAAAAATCAATGAATTTGGGTCTCATTTAAAATACGTCTCGGCACAACCTTCAATAATGAGAGCTAATATCCAAAAATATATTTTCGAAGTTTTCAAACCAAAATAATTTCAAAACTAGACCCGATTCTTATATGCATTTAAAACCTACATGTTATCTATTTGTTAAGAATATAAAATATAAATAAGTGTGAATCATATAAATACCCTTATAAATGCCCCCATATAAATGTCCTTAAAATCTTTGTGCATGAAATTCTCGAAATTTATATTAATAGAATATAATAGCACATAGGATATGCAGGAAATTGATGATAATAGTGCTTGTCATATAAATTTCCTTATTAGAGTTTTAAAAAGGCAATCACTAACCTAATCTGAAAAAAGTTCATTATTACTTTTCTCATTTTTGGTATACGACAAATATTTTTCACAAATAAAGAGAGAAAAGAATTCTAAAAAATCTGATAAAAGATGCTTATTGAGTTTCATAAGCACATAGCATCTCTTATGTCTTAATACATAAATTTATAATACGCATTTATAATTTACAAACTTCGTTTTTTGATGTCTCAGTTGATTTTAGGAAGCATCATCACTTTTGTCAAAACCTCAAGACGTATTAAGCTTAGCAAATAGAATTAATTGTGATATTAAAATTATCTTGCTGGAATTGCATTAACGCGATACTATGACAGAACAATAATCATAAGAAACAGATAAAAACAGTTTTTAATTAGTTCTCTTTTTCTTTAAAATTATGTTTTTGATGTTTCCTATTTTTGTGAAGAATGAATGCACATTTGGATTTGCAGGAAAAAGAAGAAATATTGCACATATGTGGTCTTGCGTCGGAATGACTCGTCATGTGCCTTTTCAAATTGGTTGAAGAACTGTAGTTCTTATTACACACTTTGCATCTATAGGGATTCTGTTCTTTATGCAGGTTCATATGCCCAAGTAAATTATTTTTAGTTTTATACGCCGCATTGCATACAGTACACTTGTACTGTCTTTTATTAGAATGAGTGGACATATGACATTCAAGCTTTTGTTTAGTAGCACAATTCTTTTTGCACAATGTGCATCTGAAAGGATTCTGGCCATTATGTATGTTCTTGTGGTCCCGAAAACCTCCGTAAAATTTAAAGGCTGCAGGGCATAAACTGCATTTGAAACGTCTTTCATCGGAATGTTTGTTTAAGTGTGCGGTGAGAAGTGATTTAGATGGACATTGCTTATGACACACCGTGCATCTAAAAGGATTATTCGGTTTGTGTAGGTTCTTATGGATCTGAAGGCTTTTTTTAATTTTGTACATTCGAGGGCAAACGTCACATTTGTACGGTTTTTCCTGCGATTCGATTGGCTGGCTTTCTTGGATTCTGAGTTCAGCCCCAGGCGTTTTTTCGCCATCTATATTTTTGTTCGAACTAGCAGCTGAGAAGTGGCATGATTTACTATAAAAAATATTTGGTTTTCCATTTGACCCGGTTGGCTCGATTTCTTCGATTTTGTGTTCTTTTCTGGAATCTTCTTCGGCATAAACACTTTCACACTTATCATCTAATAATTCTCGCACTGAATTTTTTGATGAATCGAGCAATGATATCTTATCTGTAACTTTGAATCCTATGTCGAAGTGCTTTGAACATTTAGCGCACCGGAATGCAAAAGTTATTGAAAAAAGAAATTGATAATTTTTTGAATCATTTTCACTTTCATCTGTATTTTCTTTGCAACGGTCACAAATGTATGTCGCGCCTTTCTCCATTTTCAACTTGCTTATAAATTTTCAAAGAATTGAGTTGAAATGAATGAAACACTTTCGGTGAATGGAAGAAGAAATATTTCCAAATTTCAAAACAGTCAGCACTCACATATTCCATCGTAGCTGTAAATAAGAAAATAATTTATTATATTATTCTTTATATTTCATTATACAGAAATAAACTAGTATTTTAACGGAATTAGTTTAAAAAGATGAAATATGATATAAGAAACGAAAAAATCTGTACATAAAAAAAGAAGTTTTACAAAAACATTAAAGATTAGTTGCTTTTGAAAATTTGCGAAGGATAATTAAGAATACACAGATAATATATTTTTTTAAATTATTTATAAATTGTTTACAAAAAGGATTCTATACTAAATATATCTGATTCAACTTTAAAAATTACCTTTTTAAATTTAATTCTTAGTAATCAGTGTATCGCCAAAGAGTAAATGTGACCACATTACCATTAAATATTTCAGTTTAAAAGAAATAATTACACCTAATCTTGAACTTGGAATTTAATGAATATTACCTTGTAGTAAGTGAGAATGCTCTAAAAAATTGAGCCGAATATTCAAATAATTAATATTATTCTTTGTTGTTGTTGAGAAATTTAAAGCTTCAAGGACAGAAATATTTTTTAATGATGGTTCTGTAGTGGTTTTAATTCTTTTTATGAAATACCAGAATTGTCGAGACAAACTGTAATCTCTGAACATTGTCGCGTTTGAACCCAGTTTTCTAAAGTAAGCATCCTGAAGTAAGAAGGGTTTCAGATTAACAACCAGAGTGAAAAATGTATGATGTCCTGAGAGAAAAGCGCCAAAATTCTAGAATTTTACGAATATTTCTATTTAAAGAATTTTCTAAATAATTAATATGTTGCAATAAATTTGAATTATATTTGTTCGCATATTTAACATTTTGAAAGATATAGATTTAAAAAAAATTAACAATAATTAAAATTCCAAAATAAAAAAAAAAAATGTTTAAATGTAGCAAATAATTTAGCAATAATTAAAGTTTTCCAAATTATATTGAAATTTGCTATTACTTTTTCATCAATACATAAATATAAGATCCTTTTATATTTATAATATTAGGGCAATTGAATTAAAATACAAGAACGTTAAAAAAATCAAAGTTTTGAACATTTTCTAAATATTTAATATAACCAAGTGCAATTGGAGTGATTTTTTTTTGCATATTGAAAATTTTTCAAAGATATACATTAAAATAAATTTTTTAAATAGTTTTAAATTACTAAGAAATTATGAAATTTTAGAGAAGTTTGTTATTATTATTTCAGAAATAAATAAATATAAGATCTCACCTTCATATTTAACACTGAAATATGGATCAAATGAATCAGACAAAAATAAAGGATTTTAAAAAATGTATGAAGTTTTCCGCCAATATTAAGATTATTCGAGTTAAACCAGTATGAAATGACCGAAAATTTTAAAGGATTAATTCAGATTAAACGAAATGCTGGAGATTAGTTCTGTTACATTGCATTCGGAATCGGATTGATTATTTCGTGTTTTTATAAATTTATTGCTTGTTTGATTGAGGATAAGAATTTCGATTTATTTTAAATTGCCACTAAAATGCCTTTTTTTTTAAATAAATCAAAAGCAATTTTTGAAAAATAGTCAGTTTGATTTTAATTCTAGATGAAATTGAGATGTATTAAGAATCGTTTAAAATTAAGTATGCAAGTTTTTTAATAACTTTAAAATTATTTAAACTTTTTGAAATATTTGGTTTCAAAAATTAAATTAAGTTTAATTACGTGATTTCTCGTATTAAATTGCCTTTTGTGTATTCATAGTTTATGTACACAGAAAAAATTATGCTTTGAGGTTTACATTCACATTTAAATATTTTAGAGAAGAAAAGATTAAGACGATACATTACTTGTAGATTTTTTTTTGTAGGATGTGTTTTGATTCAGAAGCAATTCATAATTCGTTGCATGCTTCTATTGAAGGGAACTAAACAAAGTGAAGGTTTCATACAAAAGAGATAAATAAAATCGGTGTCATAGTTAGAAATATTGTTGTTTTCTTCTTTTTTACATTTTCCTTAGTTATATATTTTGCTATATTTTATACGTTTATATATATGAATCTGAAACTGTGGGTTAGGTTAACTAGG
Source organism: Argiope argentata (assembly GCA_026289955.1). Classification (NCBI taxonomy): domain Eukaryota; kingdom Metazoa; phylum Arthropoda; class Arachnida; order Araneae; family Araneidae; genus Argiope; species Argiope argentata. Next base: position 67,775 of record JAOUZG010030171.1, read on the forward strand.
ATTAGTTCATTATGCTACATTAGAAATGCGTTGAGATCCTACTCAGTTGTTTTTGATGATGGTTTCCGTAATTATTTATTTCTAGGAAATGAAGATATAAATTTAATGAATTTTTCCATGTATTTCGGGCTTTTAAAATGAATGACCAATCATTTAATAAGATGCATTGGCTAATTGGCAGAAGCAGTAATTGTATTCTCGGTTTAAATGCTATAAAAATTAAAAGAAAAATTTTACGTCTTTTTTTACGTTGTGATATTTTCAATGTTAATTCAGCAACTGCTATGCAATATGCGCACATCAGTCATTTAAGCTGCTTTCACCTCTAATTAAGATACAAATATTATATTTATGTTTTAGGTTTCAGAATTTTTTTAAATTTCAAATCGAAGTGAAAAGCTGTTCTGAACCGTAAAATATCCATAGAAGAAAATACTATTTCTGAGTAGTAATTTCCGAGGTTAATTTAAATTAGATATTGTTATTTCTAATCAGTGATTTAAAATTGTATTTTTCGAATATGATGGCGAAAAAATTTCTCTGTCTATGTATAAGGGCCTAAAGGTTAAATTTTCAGTTAGAAAACGGTTGATTAATAATACGAAGTGTTGAAGTGAATGTATTTTTCCAAGCTGCATTTTTCAGATTGTTAGCCCATCCTTAGATTATTTTTAATGTAAATCAATTTCATTTCCATGCACGTATGGAGATAGGAAGAACTGATTGGACGTTGATTTAAAAATATTCTTTTCTTTACGTTTTTTTATGTATTAAGAATTAAAAGACATCGAGATATGTAATCAAACTATCTTTATGCTTTTTCATGTTCTTTTATTCGCTTGAAATTCTCGTATATGTATAAATAAAAGTATAGCTTCTTTATCAAGTTCAGTCCAAATCATTCGGATATGCATGATTCATATAACTCCACACACACACAGAGAGAGAGAGAGAATATGATGTTACCACATTTGAGCCTTCTACCTTATGAGAATAATTTTCTTTGTCATTTTATTATAACTCTAAAAGTCAAAAATAATGCCTTAAAAATATTTGTCATCAATTTTTCAACCATACTTTTTGTGGCTTCAAATTTCTCAAAGTAAAACTGCATCATGTTTTCACATGATTAAAAAAATTAAAACTCAAAAAATGTCGAATATTTTATTTATACCCTTTATAAAGTTTTGCCCAAAAACTGAAAAAAAAAATTTTGAACATAAGCTATAGAGTAACTTGTTCTTGATCTTGAAACCCAGAATTTGGTTTATCCCATCTTTAACAATTTCCTTAAAATCGCGTCATCATCACCCAATTTAGTTTGAAAAGTGCCAAGTTTGCAGAATAAGTTTTCCAGTGCCATCTATTAAGCCAAAATGAAGTGAAAGGAGAAAAACAAACCAATTAAACAAATAAATAAAATATTTAAAAAACTACGGATGCATTATTCTACTGAAAAACTTATTAACTTTTTTTATTTTTAATTCTTATTTCTTGCAATTCTTTTTTTAGGAAAATGCTTAGAATAAAAATTATTCTTACTTCAGTATAATGCATTATTCCATTTTGTTGGGCCATTGGCTAAAATAAATCATTTTGTTCAAATACCGCCCCCCAACACACACAAAATAACTACAATTTGTCTCTCCAGGATTCGCTCTAAGCATTCAAACTTCTGAATTATGTAGTAGATTTTTTCACAATTAATTAATTATTACTGATATTTCGGTTTTTTGTCACGTTTTAAAGACCCACAAAAATGAATTGAAAGAAAATGAGGTTTTTGAAAATTTTAGAATTTAAATTAGAATGAAAATTGCTTCATTTAATAGTTTTGAAAACAGAATCACTTCTTTCATTTATTAATACCTGCAAAAATGTTTCTTTACGTATTTCTATTTTTCAAAAGTATTTCAACGTTTCTTTACAGATTTTTATTTTTGTGGTTTTATTCTATTTTTATATAGAAGTAAGTACACTTGTACATTGTATTTTTAATTATATAATTAATTTGTCTTGAATAAAAAATTACAATTTTGTCCCAAAAGATACTGGATATAGAATTTAAACCTCCATGGTACCAAAAGAACATGTGGAAAGTACCATACTGAACGACTGGTTGCTATACTACGCAAAAATATTCTTTTATCTCTTGTCAAACTTCTTCATAGCAATCCGTTTACAACAAGTACTTTTGTTTCTCATACACCATCATGAAAATTACTTCCAAATAATGACATTCAAGTTTTCATATTGAATAGGAGTTTCTTGGTAAGATTTAGGCCCTTTGGATTAATTAGTTTGGAGTAGGTAATAAATTAGACTTTTCTTTTTAATATTATATTGAAAAATTCTACTCACATCAGTTCAACCTATTAGGCATAGGTTGGACAACAGGCTCTATGATAAATAACGACGTTTACTAAACTTGAAGGCACAAACACACAAACGATAAAGCTTCGTCAAGATGTTCTCTAACGATTCTAGACTGGAAACTAATCGGAAGTATCAAAACTATTCGACAACAGTATTACGCAAAGTACACATGCAGAACTCAGCAGGAAGAGAGACTTCACAAGCCTATTAATGCCAATGTAAACGTCTGACATTCATCTCTGTGTTCTCGTTTAAGCTGCACTCAAATGCCATCTTACTATACAGTAGGCTATTCTTCATACAACTCGAACTTTCTTTTAAGACTGGGCACACAGTTTAACCCTCTAATCTCTTGATATGCACTCAACTGGTCTGATCAACATGATTCATCGCTGTCTTTCTATACGACTGATTCTGAATTGGTCTGCTGGCCTGTCCTACTTTAAAAAGGCAAGCACAGAAAGTTTTAAAAGGAACTCTTTAATATACTTTTTCCAATTGCTTCAAATGTCAAAATTGCGTCAGATTCTAGAATCATCCGTTTTGTTCCCAAATCTACAAATTTTTAAATCCTGTCCCATTCATATATATTTTGTGTTTTCTCCATTCTTAGATTGTAAGCTGTATAAATTGTATAATAATTGTTGTTTTTTTTATTTAAACTTAAACCCATTTATCGTTACATTTGGATTATTTCGAAAATTCAACAGTTTTACGTTTCGACTGATTATTTTTTGAATCACCATTTAAGTGCAATTTTGGCAAATAAGTTGACATAATTTTCAAACAAATTGAACTAATGTTATATATAACACGTTGATAATATATATAAATTAAATATGCAATCATAAAAAGATACCTTCTAAACTACGAAAAATATGGGATGCAATAGAAAATGGACTTCGGAAATCGGTTACGGTTAATCAAGGAAGCAAGTTTTCTTAATAGGGGAGGTGATTCACACCAGATCCTTTGATCCGCCCCTGGATTAAAGCCATAAAACCGAATGACTGGACCGCCGCAACATCAATACTGTTGGGAAAGGTGGTTTAGTCCAAAGGGCCATCAACGGCCACAGTACAATCCTTCCCGGTGGAAGTAAGTCCCAACATCAACCGGATGAGTCTACCCCCAGCTATTAGTGTACCCTCCAATGTGGTGAGATTCAACCACCATACCGGAAGCATCTCAACCTCATTTCGAGGTATCGGGATTAAATGGAGAGGTAATAGAACTATTTTTATGAATTTTCTTTTCACCTAAAAGTATTGCCTTTAAGATTAAATACTTTTTTTCAAAATTAAAATTCCCTACAAAAAATTTTATTACATTTTTTAGTTCTGAATTACGAAGTATGGTAAAGGCGCTGAAACAAAAAAAAACAAATTCGAGTTAGATAAATATTTACTTTTCAGACTCTTTAAAACTCAAAAAATATATTTTTTGGTTTTATTATGAAATTTGCTTCTTAACCGCCCGCACCAATTTATTGCTCGCTATCAAATAATGAAGGAAATCTTTTCAGAGGACGTCTGTATGTCCACTTTCACGAATTTTAGTTACGTTAATTTTAACACGATAAGAAAAAGAAAAGATTCGGTACAAATTTAATTCCTAAAGCGTCGATGCTTTTGGAATTTAAAACCAAATTCATAAAGACGTCGGTTTTACATTCTGTTCATTTACAGAGCGTAAAATCGACATCTGAAAAAAGTAACGAAAAATATTTAATTTGGTGGTTTATTTTCTAACTACAGTTACAACTGTGCACCAAAGTCTGGTTTTAGTCGGTCGGAAAGCAGGTTTGAAACAAAAATTGATTTTATTATTAGACACTATTAATTATGTTAATAATATATTAACGATTAGATTAGATACTATTAATCGCATGTATTATAGCCAAAGGTCACACGACAGAGAATAAAAATGCGATTTCATGTCAAAGATCGGTACTTCAAAATGTATTTTTGTCTCTATCAAGCGATGTTTATGCCATTGTTTTACCCTATGTTCACAGCTTTATGACGGTTAAGGAAAATAACACTTTAATACAGAATAACTAGAAAGTTTCACATAACTCAATTTTGTAGGCTTTTATTCAAAGAGCTTAATTATCACTAGATATTATAAAAGTAAAAAAAAATATTTCAAATATGACAGAATGTCCATAACTTGTCCTATATATCAAGTAAGGATTGCAATATAGAACCAAAATTCAATACAGTTATTCAATATTATTAAGATCTTAATGCCCGGAAATTCATTCTTCTGAAAGTAGATAGGTATGTGGATGAAACGTTTAAAAAAATTACTATAAATTTGATCAGATTTAAATTGGTTAGTCTCTTCTTTTTCATTTTCCTTTTGAAAATCAGCACAATTATGTAAATACTGTAAGATATTTTCTATTTCGGTATGCCTTTCTTCTGTGCGATTTTTTAATGTGGTGTACAATTCTTCAAACAGTGATGCGTGCTGTTCTTTCAGTGACTGCAACATGAGATTTATTATTGCATTAGCTGATAATGTTAATAAATTAGAATCTCTCAGAATTAATGCGTCGGCAGCCAGTTTTATTGGAAGTAGTAACTTTCTATTCGTTTAATTTGGCCGTTATGGGACATAAAAGTAAAAATATATACAATTTCACTATGTTGAAGATCTCTGAATATATAGTGTCGCCACTTTTAAAAAAATCAAGTAAATATCGAGAAAACGGTATTTAATCTTGGGAATATATTTATTACAATATTGAACCAGTGGCTTAAAATGTCGGTATTTGGTATCTCGGTATGCTGGTATTACAACCCCTAATATCAAGTTTGTCAGAAAATCAAGCTTCTAAATTTTTCTTTCCTTTACGAAAAGTCAAATTTGGTGAAGTTTCAATTTATGTAAAATAATTATCACGATGAGTTTATACAAAAGGTAGAATTTTTATTGAATTATTTTGATTTGTATGTTATAAATACGATTAAGATGCTATAAATATGACAAAGTTAAACTTCTATTGCAGAGTTCAAATGATAGGTGAATTATCTTGCTAATAAAACTATTTTAACACTAGGAAACTGAATAAGAACCACATAACAAGATCTATTTCCGTCTTCGATGCGACTGAATCTTCTTTCTAAAACTCATATCGTTTGGTGAGGCACTGCAAATACTTCAATTAAAAAATATTTTGATAAGTGAAAACCCCTTACTTCTAATGGAGCATTTGGGGAAGTTGAATTCATTATGATGACGTACCTTCCAATACGAAAAAAAACAATGATAATTGATGGCCCTGAGGATTCTATTCATATTTTACTGTTTAATGCGGCTTCGAGTTTATTATTTAACAATTACGATCGATTGAAATTGGCATGGAATCGAATCTACTATGTAATTTTTCTATATGAAGTAAATTAACGATGCGTAATACAGAATTTTTAGAAATTCATATAAATTAATCACTAATTGCTATTTTTCTTGGTCTTTATTTTCAAATTGTGTAATATTAAATTATAAGTAAACTATAATTCACTCATTTCTTAATTTAGTAGCAATTAAGCAAAATTTGAGGATGAGGTTTTTGACGCCGACAAAAATTCGTAGGTGAAAAACAAATCTTATTTACTCCTTAAGCAACTCAAAAAGTCAGCTTTTAATAACTTGTTGCTATTGCATTTACAAAAACGTTAATTAAAATAATAAGTTAATTACTACCACAAATAAAATCTAGAAATATATAATTTTGAGCACGTGATTACATGAACTGAAATTAAATTGGTAATGTAATATTTTTTAAATAATAAATTCGAGACAAAGTTTTTTGAAAATTTTGTAATACTAAAGTGACTAAATCAATAAATCCATTAAAATGAATAGAAATATAATTTAACTTGCACGCGTACGTGCTGCTTGGCTGTTCAAGAAATGATGTTCTGACATGCTTTTCAATATTCAGAAATTTTGTTTCTCATACATTGAAATATGCATCACAGATGTCATGTTAGTCTTTTTTATAATACTTTTCCTACATTTAACGAATAAAGTAAATGCTTTTGTTTTGTATGGACATACAATCTATCCATTTGTATTTAGTGTCTGCAAAGACTATATTCAAATTTCTTTTCACTTCAAAAATATATTTAAATTTTCTTAAAATCAGTATGTAATTAGTACATTTATAATGAGAATATTAATATAAATCATAAGAGTTAATGTCACTTATTGACGTCCTTTCTTAAGTACAGAAATTCAACAATATCTCATAGATTTTCATAAAAAAGGGGAAAATCAAAGTTTTATGTTTCATTATTTGATTATTGTTAAAAGCCGTTTCATGACATAAGCATGGATCCTTTGAGGGTGCATTTCTAAATGGACACCTGACGGAAAAACTCTACATTTCCTACATGATACTTAAGCATTAGGATGCATAGTAATTTTGTATTTCAACTCTGAACAGACGTATTAGGGTATGTCATGATACAATGTATTCGGACAGGACTTTTATCATGTTTAAAATTACGAAGTCATTTTGAGAAATTATCCCTAATGCTGTTAACCAATGGGAAAAATATCTCATCACTCTATAATTTTCTATACAAAAGGCACTCGATAACAAATTGAGAATCTAACAATTCTATGACAAAATGTGAAATACAATTGTCCAATCAATTCCAGTTTATAGCAATTTGTCTGAAGAAGGCCTTAGAACCGTAACTGCAATTATCATTGCAGTAAAAACAATACATTCATTACATGATATTTTATATAATAAATTTATCGTTTTTACTATATTACACCATAATTATAACCATCCAATTTAATAGAACAACAAGACATTATGAAATCACCAAAAATAAAACATTTCTTACTCTACTACGTTGAGATTCAAATCTATGGTTTTTTACATATATAAATATGGAATATTTCATTTCTTTCATAAAATAAAACGCAAATCGTAAGCGAAATAATTTGGAAAAGTCCCCAAATCACAACAGTATGAAAGTTCTAATATTCTTTTTTGTTTTTATAGCAGAAGCATCTTCATCACTCGAATCCACTTTAGAAATGAAATCCATCCAGTCGAGATATTCAAAAATTTTCCTCTGCGCTATTCAGATAAATAAATGAAGTGTCTTAATCTATATTCATATTACTTTTCATATTGCGCATAAAATATGAAATTTGAAGACACTTTTAAAACGGGAATAAAATGTTTTTCAAATCAATTTTAACTTTATTTTTGTCTTACATGAGGAAGCAAATAAAAAAGTCACATCCATTTTCATA
>JAOUZG010030171.1:90436-108458 GCA_026289955.1 Argiope argentata
CAACCTCTATCTGTATTTCTTGTGAAGGTAGGTGGTGCATCTGACGTATTATTGATGTAAAGATTATTAGCCAGTAGGAAACCCATTATTTCATTTCCCCTGCTGTTGGTGAGATGAGATCCCCAAAGAGGATTGTGGCCATTCAGATCGGCTCCTATCAAAAAGTTTTCATTTGGTAGCATTCATATAACATCCTGAATCTCTTGCAAAGTGGCATTGATATCCGCTATTGGAGATGAATAAGCCGAAATGAGTGTTATAGGATTGTTATAAGAGTGGAGTTTGACCGCTATAGTATTTTCTTCTTTTTTTTGGCTACTGTAATTACTTTATGGATGGTTTGTGGAATAAAAATTGCAGATAATGCAGACCATGCATGTAAAAAAATAATAGAGCCAATCGTCAGTCAGATAATTTTCATTATTGAATTAAAAAATTAAAAATCAAATACCGAAATGTGAAATACAATTCTCAATTGAATTTCAACATGCAGCAGGTTTAGCGAAATCCTTCTAACTGAAACAATGCATTTATTATATAATAATTTAATCAAACTAAGGGATTGTAACCTTAAGGGATATTAATTATCTCCATCATTACTTCTGGGGGAGAGAAGTCGGACATTCTGAAATCACTAAAAATTAACAGTTTAATAACCGACTGCACACACCTTCAAATCCGAGTTTGTGTAGCATTTTCAACGTTACCGAAGAGATATCTCGTCTTTTAGATTCTTCCAATTACAGGTTCCTGTAGGACTAAAAGACTTCTATTTTGACAGCTTCAATAAAATTAAAAGTATTCTTCAGATACCTATAAGAAATTCCAAACTATCTAAACTAGCATAATTAGCCCAGATAAACCTGTAATTGGAAGTACATGAAAGTCGAGACATCTTGTCGGTAGCGTTGAAAGTATAAATAAATACAGTTGAAAGATTTCATTTATTATTTTAAGTAAAACACTCAAATTGAAACAAAAACAAATTGAGAATGATTTCATGAGTTAAAAAAAATAACGAATATTTTTATAGACATCACTCGAACCCACTTCAGAACAAAAATTCCTCCAATCAAGTCATTCAAGATTTTCTATCCACCTTTTGCAGGAACTCTAATGAGTGAATATGCAGCTAAAAGTTGAAAATCAAGATCTTTCTCACACATACACTTATTTGTTTGTTATTTCTTGTTTATAAGATGAAATTCTATGTAAGGAAAAACTAGAATGTATCTTTGCAATCAAATGGTTACAATGAAACAAGAAATAATCCTTTCCAAATATATGTCATTACAATTTATTTATAACAGTAAGAAATAATAAAGAGGGAAAATAACTATACCCTAATACATATACATTTGATCTTTGAGTTTCATGATCGTACCATTTGCTTATATACGACCGTATTCATTATCTGTTTCTTTATACTCTCTCATTGAAATAATAATCAACCAATCACTCATTTGTAATATATCCCTATCGTTATTACGTATACAATTGACAATCAGACGCCGAGAAATGTGGATACACATGGAGGAGAGAAATTGGCGAAATACAAAATCTTTTTACATTGTGATATATCATTCGACCAAAAGAAACAATGACGCTAAAAATATGTACATGTACATAATTTTAGATAACAAGAAAAAGTGCCAAACGCCAAATTTTGATCGCCATCAATATTACGTGGAAAATCGGTTAACTGGCGCCAAAGAACATGCATGCGCATGTCTTTTTGCAAGGGAAAAATCGCCAAATACGAAATCTTGTAAACATTGACCATGAAGATTTTATTTCTTAGGTAAAGAATTTCAAACAGCAATTAATAAAGTCAGTGATTAAAAGTCTAGTGACAAAGTTTGGCGACATGAAAACAAACACATTCAATAGCTTTTAATCTTTTACTTACAATAAATTTCAATTTTACTCACGCCTTTGAAGTTTCTAAGGGTTTAAGATTGAAATCATTTATAACGCTTAAATGGTATAATTTTATGAAGGTGGTATTTAAATTATTTATATCAGTATTTTTCAAAATATTAGTTTTCTTCATGCATAAATAGGCTACTAAAAAGCTACAAAATACTAGATTGGTACATAACTTATTGATGAATTTCAATAAAACAGGCAATCACCTTTCATTTCCCAGATTTCAAGCAATATTTTTTTATAATTAAAAACTTCAATTCAGCCTCTGGATTTTTACAATGTTGCTGAATATGGCATTTGTCAGAGACAAACCAGCAGACAAAGTCAGTGGTTTTAAACTGTATTGTTTTTTTTAATTGAATCCATCTTAAAATTTTTTATCTCTTTTTGTCGAAAATTGATGACAGAAATATGACAAGGAACAAAAGTTGTTGTCACAAGACGACATGCCGAATTCCATAGATTTCATATCGATGAGTTGTTGCGCTTACGTACATGTGAAAGTATAGACCAACAGACGGTTAAACCTTTAACAGATTTTGTTAAATTTAGAAAAGAATTTATATTCCAGATAACCAAATGCTTGTATACAAAATTTTATCTACCTAACTCTTTGTGTTTGAAAGTTATCGAGCTTTTGCCTGCATTCGCAACAGCCAGGCAGATGGATTTCTGCAATATGTCCTTCATCTAAGACTTTTAAAAAAAATTGATATAAATATACACATTTACGGTAAAGACCATGAATCAAATTTAATCAAACAAAATCAGAATGTTTTTTATGTATTGTGTTTACTTACGAGCAGTCTGATATGATGCTAAGTCTGAACTTTTCTGCCATAAGGAGATCTGAATTGTGAATATGCGACAAAATTGCAAATCCGAGCTCTTTTTGACAATTACAAAATTTCATGATAGAAAATTTATATGTTTTGGAAGTTTTAGGCAAATAATAAAACATGCATTTCTTAGTTTTTCACAGCTTTAAAGTTAAGATATATGCTTCAATTAAAGTATATCGTTCATCACCAGCTTAGAAATTTTATCTGATGATAGCTCTTAAATCATGGTACCCTGCTTCCTATTTAAACCTTACTTTTGATGCATCTCTAAAATAGTTAGTGCCTTTTTAATGATTGAAATATCTTTACCAGCTTTTTTCGAAAAACCGATGTTATAAATTTTGTTCTTACCTTATAATTTACTTCTCTTTCGTCAAATGGCAAGGCGTTTGATTAAATTAAGAATGAATTAAGAAAAACAGTGAGCTAACTTATTTGGTAATATTAAATGGTAATATTAAGCTACAATATAATAAACTAATATAAATAAAATAGTAATAGTAATACCACAGTAATATTAAATTCGAGAAATGTACTAAATAATTTTTTAAATTATTCATTTTTCACAATGTTTACGCATGCGTGTTTCATTCCTTTCAATGTGTTTGAACCAGCGTCTCAAAACAAATCTGTAAGGCGCGTGTTTTATCTCACAGATGCAGAAGGCAACTTTCTTGTGCTGTGATATGAAAGCGAATAAAACAGATTAGTAACGGACAACGCAGGCTTTTTCCAAACACATATACAAAATGAAATTTGTTTTTAGTGGAATAAAAAAAAACGTGAATAAGACAATTTATTTTAATTTCAAGTAATTCCACATAATTTAGCACAAACTTTCACAATATAATTTGTTTGTTCTGCAATTAAAATTAAAAAAAAAAAATAATAAATGTTAACATTTTTAACGAGCAATATCAGAAAAAACACAGTGTCGAGAAGTGGTATCACACGAAATATCCGGTGATTTATGTTAATTAAAGAGGGAAGCAGCAAATTACACTGAAAAATAATTTATTGTGAAAAGCACGCTGTTTCCAGAAATTTTTATTCGCTCGCCATTAGCGATTGTATCTTTCAATTCGCTCCATACGTAAATATACTAATTGTCTTGTGGTGACATCTACACTTTGTAGAACGTACTACTATGGAAAACGTTTTCGGAGGGCAGGATTTCTTTAAAGTTTGTTGCATTAAGTACAACAGGGTGGCATAATACAGACGATAAAATTTAGACTTGTGTTTTTGCCTGCTTGAATAGGTACTCATTGATATTGTATTTTCGAGCAATTTTTTGTGAATTATTTTGTTAATTTTTATTTATTAATTTGAATACGGACACGGTGAATCATTTAAATGTGCCACACTCTGGCGACATTCATAGGAAACAACCTGTATGTAAAAAAATGGTAATAGTATAAAATGTGATCGAAATTAAAACATCCTGACCCTGAATTCTCTATACAGCAAACTTCTCAAAGTGAAGGCTCCCTTATTGGGGAAAATTGATATTGTCAAACTACAATTTCGCACTATAAGAAAAAAATTACATAAATATTTAGTTTGCTGCTCCGGTTCTAGTTTATGAGTTGTTATTACTTATGGCACTTGCCATGGACTAGCCCCCCGCTGATATTGTAGCAGATTTAAGGCGAAAAGAAAATTTCTTGTTTTTGAAATAGCGCCAACTAACCCCAAGAGCACAACTTAGCTACACACTCATCACATTCGCTTGCACAGTCCCTTTTTACAGGGGTGTAAAGCCACACCTCTCACAGAGAGCACACAGAAGAAAATCCATGCCCAAATCGGCACTCGAAACCGGAACTCCCAGAACACGAGGAAGACGCACTACCTCTGTGCCAGAAAGCAGGTGTTCTAGTTTATAAAACGGATAAAGCTAAGAAAATGCCTTTCTTATCAGCGGTGGCTTCGCCCTTCTCTTGTGACATTTCTTTATGAAAACAAAGGAAATGCTGCAGCTGCATTTCTAGGGTTTCTTCGGTTTCAGAATTTATGCAAAGGAGCAGCCAGTACCAAGTCATGCTCGAAAAGTTTCCTGCGCCCTAAATGCAACAGCGCCAATATCATGATTCAATTACCTCTCTGCAAATTGAAGTGCCTCTTTTGGACTCTGTGTATTGAAGTTTCTTCGAAACATTTTAATATAATGATAGAGAAATTATTCGCGAGTTTCCGGCAATCGAATCCTCTCGTTCTACACAGCTTAATCCCTGTGATTTTTCTCTTTGGGGATATTTAAAAAACTTATCAGCGAGTGATAGAGAAGTTTTGTTGTGTTTGCATGGAATATTGCTGGTTTATTCGAGATGACGCAGGTCTCCTGCACGAAAAAGGTGTCCGGACAAACAGTACGGATGGCTCTACGAATGCCCTATAGCTCATCTGAAATAATATTTCTGTATCACAGTTTCATGACATAAAGGAACGTGTACTCCGAAGAAGATGATATTTTTAGACGGATTGGTTTAGTCTAGTTATAATAACGTCCCGTTGAAAAGCAATAGTAGGACTATTTTGGAATTGACCTAGTAATTGTGAACAACTGTCACATGACGAGAGCAACCTCTGAGCTGGTACACCCCTTTCCGCACCCCAACAGGAGAACGTTTGTCCTCGTAGGGATTTAAAGTGCATTAAACTAGCTTAATCGACGGTTCTTCGGTGGACTCGGGTCCCGAATCTGAAGCACTTCGGTTCCAAATCCGAGACCTCACCAACATGACACCGTCATCCAATCGGGGATCGAATCGACTCAATATACCCATGGTGCAATCACAAGAGAAGGATACATAAGAGCACAAACTGATTCTCGTGTGACTATGTCACATACAAAATTCAAATAATAATAATAATAATAATAATAATAATAAATAATATAAAAATAAGAATAATAATAAGAAGAATAAAAATAAAAGATCGTGAAATGTGGCAATGAATTATAAACAAATATCTTGTAACATTTGTAATCTTTCAGTATACAGAAATAGCAAACATAAAAGGTGACATTTAAAAATAATTTATTACAATCGTTGTATTTTGCAATTAACAATTTCTAAAGATGCAATGCTAATATATATTTATTTAGAAAGATCATTTGTTACATTATTCGTTTGAAAAATGTATAAAAAGTAATTGGTTTAGTTATAATAATGTCTTGTTGAAAAACAACACTAGGACTGTTTTGGGACGGACCCTGTAATTTTGAACTTCTTTCTGAAGACGAGGGCGAACCCCGAAAGCCTCAAACCAGCGGGAGGACGTTTGAACTTCACGAATGTAACGTGAAACAGACCTTTCCTACCACAAGATGGTTCTTCAACGGAAATCTTGACTCGAAATTGGAGCCTATGGTTCACAAGCCGAGACCTACCCATCTTGACCCCTCTTTAGATATTTTGGCGATGCACATCAAATATTATATTTCAGATAAGAAGAAATTCTTATAAAAATAATAGCAAATTTTACCTTCTGATTATATGAAAGAAATGTAATAAACGAGAAATTATGAAAAGAAGCCGTTTTTTTTTAAATTCAGGGTGAGTTTTTTAAAAATATCTGTTATCCTTTTGTCCTTGTGTATTGAATTAACCCCGATTAATCTTCCTCTACACTGTGACTTAAAGCATTATTCAATCATAGAAGGAAATTTTATTCCACCTTACATCGACTAAAAAAGATCAGACGGATTTACAGTCACAATAACTTTTGTTCAAATAAATATCTTATTCAAACTGATCTTATTTTATTTATTATCTATTAAGTATAAGAGGATATATTGTAAGGTCTAAATGGTCTCAGTATGTCGATTACTGTTATTATTTAGTCCCTGTGTTGTTGTGACTAATGGCACTTACCGCTTTGTACAAGCTTCCGCTGATACGATCAGCAGATTTTCAAGCCAGAAAAATGCGTCTCTTTGTTTTACAAGTAGCGCCATCTAGGGTCATGAAGACGACTTAGCTACACACACATCAAAATCCTTTTTATGGGTCGGATTTCATTCATGCAAACTCATTAATCTCAGATCTTAACTTAGACCTGGAACAAAACGATCACCTCTGACCTAGTAGCCTCATTGGTATTACTCACGACATGGAGGACTTTGCAACCACGAACAGATTTAATGAGCGCCAGCCGCCATACACTCGGGGAATATCTTGGCCGGTGAGTTTCGAACCCGTACCTAAGGAGTACGAGTCCAACGCTCTATTACTCTTGCCCATTTAAGAATGTAGTCGAACAAAATGGAAATGTATAAAAAGATGAATATTTACATGAACTCGAATAATTAAAATTATTTCAAATTCTAGATCGAATCAAATCACTTGTGAATAGTTTGCCAAACAAGGATTAAGGGATTTTTTTTCTTCAGAGAGTTGGTAGAAAAATACTTTTAAAAAGGTTCTTTGAACATCATTCTCATATCCAATTTCAGTTTGATAAAACGAGCGACAGGAATTCAGTGTGTACAATTCCCTGTTAACAAGAAATTAATAATTGCAAGAAAAAAAGAAACTTAAGATTAACGGAAAGATAATAAAGATAGTACTGGATAACGATGAGGAATAATCTGATTTGGAATAAAGTAATTATTAATTGTAAATAATATGTGCATTATTAAATTTAAAATAAATACTCAAAATTATCTAAGTTATTAAAATAATTAAAAACCGAGATACTGAATCTATATATTTTTTGTGTTTAGTTGTAGGAATAGCGATTATCTTTGCTATACCAGAGGGTCCAAATTACAAATAAAAAATTGAAACTTTCGTTACTTTCAACTTTTAAGTTTGTAATTCAGCAATATTTTTGCAGTTACTATCTTAAACTGCTTGTGGCGATAGGAAAAATCACTGCAAAAAAAGAAAATGAACCGTATATGCTCAATATATTCACCTTTTCTGTGAAATGACAGGTTCAGGTGGTCGTTGGTTTTTCGTCTATTTTGCCCAATGCCAAGCTATATTTTTTATATGACTAATGTTTTTACTGAATATGATAATAAATTTGGTTTAAAATTTCTAGCGTAAAAATCTTTTTTATTACTTATGATGATAGAGTGGATCATTATCATATATTGTTTACTTTTACAATTTCAACTATTTTTTGAGTGTTTATTTTAGTTACATTAACATCCCGTAATTTTGGTATGCATTTCGGAATTTTGAACCAACGTCAGATGACGAGAAGGACACTTGAGTGCGTACCACTGCTTTAAAAACCCCCACAACACACTGATGTAAAGTTTCGATGGACAAGTCAAAGTTCAGTTCACAGTAATCGGCGGGGTTTACCTTCGTTAAATATTTAGTACGATCATCTGTACGGAAATTATGCATTTTTGGAAGCATTATCTCAATTATCAAAAATGCACAATGCCCAATTTCACAAATTCAACTTTCTATTTTATTAAAAACTCTATTGCAGAGAAATGTGTTACATAATAATTAACTGGAATGACAATTTTGAAAGATATAATTTCATAGATTAATAAAATATAAATATATAAATATATAAAAAATATAATTTCATAGATTAATTAAATATAAATATATAAATATATAAAAAATATAATTTCATAGATTAATAAAATATAAATATATAAAATTGTTTAGATTTTTAAAGATTAAATACATTTAATTTTATAGATTATTATAAGATAGGAAAACTTGAACTGAGCAAAAACTGCTGCTTAAGATTATTTCTTTTTCCTAAATTGTATGTCCGCCTTTTAAATAAAGAATCCTCCCCCCCCCCTATATCCAAAAGATCGGAAAACAATTTTAATAAACTTGAATCAAATAAAAGATTCACATTTTCTTTTTTGAAAAAACACACGAAAAAAGCGTTTTCAACTTTCTTTCAAATTATAATAAAAGTAGACATAGGAAAATAAAAGTTAAAATGAAATCTGATATGCATATTTCAATTCATCATGTCAGAACATCATTTCTTGAGCGGCCGAGAACCACGTGCTCGTCAAAGTTAAAATATATTTCTATCCATTTTAATTGTTTCATTGAATTAGTCACTTTAGTGTAGCAAACGATCCAAAAAACTTTGTCACGCATTTATTCTTTAAAAAAACGTTCCATATCCTATTTATTCCATTTCATATAATCACTTGCTCAAAATGACATTTTTCTAGGTTTATTTGCTCTAGTCCTTTACTTATTTTTTAAAATCAAAGCTTTTGTAAATGCAATGGAAACAGATTATTAAAACATGACTTTTTGAGATGCTCGTACAGTTAATAACATTTTATTCTTCGTCTTCAGATTAAAATTTTTATTTTTCGTCTAAGGATTTTTGTTGAAGCCAAAAACTTTATTACAGTAACAACATCAAGTTCTGGCATGTTAATATGGATAAGGGTATATAAAATTCATTTTAAAAACATATGCATTTTTATTAAATTTGTAAAAAAATAACTATTTTTTATTTAAAATATTTAAAAGCTAACTCATATTATGTTACGAAAAACTCCTACTTTTTAATTTTTTATATCTAGATTAATATAGAATCTCCATGATTGATAAAATTACTCGCTGTTAATATTAAATAAATATTTTTAAAAATGCATATTATTTAGCTTCAAAATCTAAGAATCTTTTTGATCGGTTACAAAAAATTAATTTCCAAAGACACTGCAGGTTTCAAAAATGACAGTTGGTCAAATTAGAGAAATTACACTATCATGCCACGTATTTTCCGTATTAAGATTAAGAAAACAGATCCGTCGAGTTCTGTCATCGAACTCTTCTTTTCGGTTTTCCACTTTCTTCTATACGCTTCAAATGCTCTTGTTCACGTATAAATGAAAGTATCGCTTCTTTTACTCTATCAGTCCAAATAATTCGGATAGACATGTTTCATATGACTATACATATATATATATACACACACAACAATTTTATATATAATAATCCTAAGTATGTAAATAAAATGTAATCATTTTTAGAAGTGTGTTTAAGAGTTAAGAGATTATAGGAAGCATTATCACAATTATCAAGAATTCACAATGCACAATTTCACAAATTCAACTTTCTATTTTATTAAAAACTCTATTGCAGAGAAATGTGTTACATAATAATTAACATGAATACAGATTTTGAAAGCTGGAATTCTTTCTGCGTATTTTCAATCCAAATTATCTATTTGGTGTTTTTCCTTCATATGACGAGTGAGATGCCATTCTGTTGGGTAGGACCACGAACAAATAATGCATTTGTAGGGATTCGAATCAGAATGCCTCAACATGTGATCTTGGAGATGGGTTTTAGAAATGCAGTTCTCATTGCACACATTACATCGATAAGGATTCTGCACTTTATGCATGTTCATGTGCCTACAAAGGTCAGATTTAGTTTTAAACGTTTTAGAACATTCAGTACATTTGAAATGTCTCTCATTCGAGTGAGTGGCCAAGTGAGATACAAGCGCTGGTTTAGTAGCACAATTCTTGCTACACAATGTGCACCTGAAAGGATTCTGTTTATCATAAACGTTCATGTGGTCTCGAAGATTGTAGTGAAATTTAAAGGCCGCATTACATAAATTGCATTTATAACGTTTGTCATTCGAATGCTTGTTTAAGTGGTTCTGGTACTGTGATTTATATTTAAAGTTTTTATCACACATGCTGCATCTAAGAGGAGTATTCTCATTGTGTACGTTCTTATGGTTTTGAAGCCTTTTTTTACTCTTGTACATTCGAGGGCAAACGTCACATTTGAACGGTTTTTCTTCTTCATCGATTGGTTGGCTCTCATAGATTCTGTTGTCAGTTCCAGACGTTTTATCGCGATCTATATTTTCACTCGAACTAGAAGTTGAGAACTGGTTTAAAATACGACCTGAAAAGGTTGGAGTTTGCATATTCTTCACTTCGTATCCTAAGTCGAAGAATGCAAGCCTACACCACACACGTATAAACGTTCCTTTGAAAACACCCTACAAAACGTTTTTAATTGACTATCCTCTGCAGAGAGATTATTTTTGCAAGCATCACAAATGTACCTAATATCTGTATTCATATTCAAACTTTAAATTTCGAATTTCCTTGATTCCAGCTTGACAACCCACTTTGATGTGATTTAATGGAATGCTTTATCTTAAAACTGGTGGTTTTCGTAAAATCGGTTGTACCTGAAAATAATAACGCACAGATTGTTGGTATTATGTACAAATAACTCTGTTATCTTAATAATATTAATTTTGTAAATGTGAAATAATACTAAAAAACTCCGAAAAATGAACTATATGAAAAATGTGTTTAATGAAATTATTTTAAATTAAGGGTAATAAAATATTGTTTTGTTTAATTACGATAAATTGAAATACGATGAATTTTTTTGAGGAGAAGAAACTTGATTTTCATCTCTTCTGTCACATTTTTACGATCTCTAGTTTTTCACTTCCTACAATCTTGATATTTCTAAGGAAGCTAAAGACTGGAATATTTAAAAAATATAATGATTCTATTTATTTAAAAGATTAAATTTCAAAATCAATTTGATGGTGCTAAATACGATACATAATGAAATGTTACAGACTTCTTTATAAACAAGCAACTACAAGTTAACTGTTTTTAATTTTTTTTGTAGAATGGTAATCTGTTTAAAAATAAGCTTCCAATTTTAGTTGAAAAACCAAGTGGAATTTTATATTTCTCCAAATTATACATAACTCTGATATGCAAGAAATAATTATTGTTTAATTGCCCTAATCATAAATAAGGGATAACCAAAAATTATGAATATTTTTTTCAACGGCTTTGTCATCAAATTACATTTAAAATATTTTCCTGTAGAATGGTAAAAATTAACCCTGGCATTGGAGCCCAGAAGTACATGGCTTAATTTTCTACACCACCAATTTTCAAGTTCGAAGGTGTTTTCAAGACACTAAATTCAGACAGTATATATAATCATATAAATAATATTATAAGGAATACGCAGATTAGTAAAATTGTTTCATTTTTATTTATATATTTGCATCGTAATAATGTTTCTTGAAGGAAATTACAGTATTAAAAATCCTTTTTCTCAATCACTAAATAAGGAAGGTGAATAAAAATGGGTAAATAATTTCATACAGAACGTGTTTGTTCCTTTTATTTCGGTCCGATACGCAAATGTATGACTACAACTAATGTCCAATAAAATTCCAATAAAACTGCAAATATAGTGATGATTTAAAAGAATTTAATCTTTTTAGTGAATTTTTGAATGAAGATTGAACGAATAAAACATTCTCACTCCTTCCGTGGCATCAACGATAGAAAGTTTTACAAAACAGATTTTAATGCTACTCAATAAGCATATCAGAGCTTCAAATCGTTACTGCTGTTTCATCGAGAATTTTATTATGAAAAAGAAATTACATTATGTTAGGGATAAGCTTTAGGATTCGATTTCTTTACGCTTTGTTGCATTATTTACACAGGATGGCACAATGCCGACAATAATATTCAGGCAAATTTTTTAGATTGTTCATTGATAGTGATACTCATTGATAGTGTATTTTCGAATCCTTTTTTGTAAGTTACTTTGATAACTAAATTTGGTTATTAACTATAAATCCATGTTCTCAAGCACTAAATAAAGAAGGTGAATAAAAAGGAATAAATAATTTCATACAAAATGTGTTTGTTCCTTTGGTTTCGGTCCGATATGCAAATGTATGACTACATCTAATGTTCGATAAGATTCCAATAAAACTGCAAAAAGGACGATGATTTAAAACAAATTAATCGGTTTTGTGAATTTTTGCCTGAAGATTGAACGAATAAAACATTCTCAGTCCTTCCGTGGCATCAACGATAGAAAGTTTTACAAAACAGATTTTAATGCTTTCTCAATAAGCATATCAGAGCTTCAAATCGTTACTGCTGTTTCATCGAGAATTTTATTATGAAAAAGAAATTACATCAATTATAGTTGATCATTTTATTTTTTATTTGGCAAGAGGGCTACAGTAATCTTTTATTCTCACTGACACAAGAATGAGCACGTGGAATATTTAAACTCGTCATTGGTACGTTACGCCCACCGATTAATTGCAATCAGCACGTCTGGAGCGATTATATTTGCCTTCGTTTTTAATTTTCATGGAAAAATATGAGATTGCAAAAGTATTCGGAATTCAAAATCTCATTACTTCTATTACACGAATTTTTAAAATACTCATACCAATGAGAATTCAAATTTAAAAAAAAATAAATATTTTGATTTTATTTCTTTGCTTTGGTTTTAAACTCGTTAAATGCTACATACACAAATTAAACGTCTAATAGTTTCTAAATGTATAAATTATTGAAAAGAGAATACACTTTGAAATTGTTCAAAACATTTACTTTAATGCAACTGTGTAGCTTTGTTTTTATTATTCCTTGGAATTGATGGCAGAATCGAATGCATTTAATACCGAAATTAAGGCAACCTGGACATCGAGGAAGTTTAAAAATAAAACTCTTTTCGAATTATAACGCCATTATAATTCTTAATGTTGCAAGTATTTCCTACGCTGAAGATAGAAATAATACAAGATTGAACAAGATTTGGTTGGATGAACCATTCAGTTGGGCACGGATAGGATTTGGCAAATCAACGTGGAACATTCTACTTATAGAAGAAGCAAAAGGTGGTTTTTTTCATCAAGACCGAGTGGTGGAAAAGAAAGAAGTCAAGAAAAAATACACAACAACACTCGCACCTCACATAATAGTAAATATGTACATTTTAAATACTTCGTTTATTTTCTAGAACATCGAGAATTTAATTTGCTTAAAAAATAAAATTACAACTTGTGATATTTAAGGAAATATTATCTTTTATAACGGAATTTCGTTAACGTACACATGGGCATAGGCAAGATGATCAGTTGCGCAGTAAATAACGTAGAATACATATTTTGAAATTTGCAATTCTATAGTCAAAATATTTCAGCACAGTTTTAATAGCAAAGCTGTTAATAACATTTTACATATTTAACTTGAAGAAAGAAATAAAATGAAATAAAATTTATTGTATTCAAAATAATGCAACTTACAAATAACTCCAAGAAAAAGCAGAAAAATAAAATTATTAAATCTCACCTGTCGTTTTCAATGATTAGAAAGCGAATATGTTCATCAAATACACGTTAATGATTTAAAAACTATAGATGCATCATTCAACTATCTATACTTAAAATTTGCGATGATATATAGTTTTAAAATGGTTTAAAAACAAAGTCAAGTTAAATGTTAAATGCTAGATTTGTAAAACTGTTCTGATATTTGAACTTGAAGCTTATAATAGTTGACGAGGATTGTTTGATTGGTTTTTTGAGAATTTTAGTTTGTATCAAACTATCCATCGGCATTTTCGTGATTTATTAAAAGGTATTTTTTTAGAATTATTCCTTTAGAAAAATGCTAAATAAAGAAAAATGACTCAAATTTATTTAGTTGAAAGAATTTTATGAAAATGGATGTGACTTTTTTTATTTGCTTCCTCATATAAAAATTTAGTTAAAATTGATTTGAAGGCATTATATTCTCGTCTTAAAAGTGTCTCCAAATTTCCTATTTTATGCACAGTATGAAAAGTGATATGAATACAAATTAAGACATTTCATTTATTTTTCTGAATAGCGCAGAGGAAAAATATCGAATATCTCGACTGGATGGATTTTAGTTCTAAATTGGGTTCGAGTGATGGAGACGCTTCTGCTATAAAAACAAAAAAGAATCTAAAAACTTTCATACTTTTGTGATTCGTGGATTTTTCCAAATTGTTTCGCTTTCGATTTGTGTTTTATTTTAAAAAAGAAATGTAATGTTCCATATTTATGTATGTAAAAAAACATAGATTTTAATCCCAGCGTAGTAGGGTAACAAATGTTTCATTTTTGGTGATTTCATAATGTCTTGCTGTCTTATTAAATTTGATGATTATAATTATGGTGTAATATCGTAAAAACAATAAATTTATTATATAAAATATCATGTAATGAATGTATTGTTTCTAAAGTGACTCATTCAATGAAACCATTAAAATGAATGAAAATATAATTTAACTTGCACGATCACGTGGTACTTGGTCGCTCAAGAAATTAAGATCGGACATGATACATTGAAATATTCTTAGCAGATTTAATTTTAATTTTTATATTCCTATGTCTATTTTTATTATAATTTGAAAGAAATCGGATTTTTCTTATTTTATAAAGAAAATTTGAATCTTTTATTTGATTCAAGTTTAATAAAATTGTTTTCCGATCTTTTGGATATACGAGGGAGGATTCTTCATTTAAAAGGTTGTACATACAATTTAGGAAAAAGAAATAATCTAAATCAGCAGCTTTTGCTCAATTCAAGTTATCCAACCTTTTATTAATCTACAAAATTAAATGTATTTAATATTTAAAATTCTATAAATTTTATGTATTTATATTTCATTAGTCTATAAAGTTATTTTTTTTCTGATGTAGAAATTCTTATTTTCCGGATCGATTATCAAACTGAATATTTAAAGAAGGCAAACCCCACTGCGTAATGAGAATTAAACCATGACTTGGTTACCAAAAGTTTACACCAGTGTGTTCTGGTGGTTTGGAAAGCGGTGGTACGGACTGAGGTGTCCTCCTCGTCATCTGACCATGATTCAAAACTTCTGAAAATAGCGGGATGCTGGTGTAACTAAACTAAACAAATACAAAAAACATTGAAATTGTTAAAGTAAACAATATAATGATCCACTATATCATCATAAATAATAAAAAAAGATTCAGTACACCAGACATTTTAAACCAAATTTGTTGTTAGATTCTATAGAAACATTTGCCACATCATGAGTATATCTGGACATTGTGCAAAAAAGCAGGAAAAACCAGCGATGACCTGAACCTGTCGTTTCACGGAAAAGGTTAATATATTGAGCATATAGAGTTCATTTGCTTTTTTTCAGTGCTTTTTTTTCATCGCCACAAGCAGTTTAAGAGAGTAATTGAAAGAATATTGCAGAATTGCAAACTTGTAAGGTGATAGTAACGAAAGTATAATTTTTTTCATTTCTTGTTCTGACCCATTGGTATAGTAAAGATAATTGCTATTCCTACAATGAAACAAAAAAAAATATATAGATTCAATAGCTCGGTTTTTATTTATAGTTATATTTGCATATTACTTTTGCATTTAAGAATGTACATATTATTTTACAATTATGTATTACTTTATTCCAAATGAGATTATTTCTTATCTTTACAGATGACTATCTTTATTATCGTTCCTTTAATCGTAAGCTCATTTTTTTCTTGCAATTATTAATTACTTGTGAAATGGACATTCTATACACTGAATTCTTTTCGCTAGTTTTATGAAACTGAAATTGAAAAAGAGAAAGATGTTCAAAGAACATTTTTAAGTAATTTGCAACCAACTCTCCGAAAAAAAGCACTTAATCTTTATTAGACAAACTATTCACAAGTGATACGATTCGATCTAAAATTTGAAATAATTTTAATTATTCCAGTTCATGGAAATATTCATCTTTTCATATATTTCCGTTTTGTTCGACTGTATTTTTAAAATGATTAGGAGTAATAGAACGTTGGATTCGTACCCCTTGGGTTACGGATTCGAAACTCACCGGCCAAAAGATTCCCCGAGTGTAGGGGGCTGGCGCTCTTTAAATCGGTTCGCGGTCGCAAAGTTCTCAATATCGAGAGTAAAACTACAGGGGGTATTGGGTCAGAGGTGATAGTTCTCTGTTCCAGGTCTAAATTACGATCTGAGATGATTGAAGGAATTTGCATGAATGTAGTCCGCCCCCTAAAAAGGGTTATGACGTATGTGTAGCTAAGTCGTCTTCTTGGCCCTAGATGGCGCTACTTATAAGACATAGAGATCTATTTTTTAAGCTTGAAAATCTGCTGATCGTTTCAGCGGAAGCTTGCCCAAAGCGGCAAGTGCCATTAGTCACAACAACACAGGGACTAAATAACAACAGTAATCGACATACTGAAACCATTTAGTTAGCCTACAATATATCCTCATATTCTCAATAAATAGTAAATAAAATAAAATCAGTTTGAGGAAGATATTTATTTCAACAAAAGTTATTGTGATTGTAAATCCGTCTGATCATCTTTAATAGATACAAGATGAAATTAAATTTCCTTCTATTGTTGAATAATGCTTTAAATCACAGTGTAGAGGAAGATTTATCGGGGTTAATTCAATACAATTGGATAAAAGGATAACAGATTGAATAAAAAAATAACGCACCCTGAATTTAAAAAAAAAACGGCTTCTTTGAATAGTTTATCGTTTCTTATATTTATTTCATAGAATCAGATGTTAAAATCGGCTATTATTTTTATAAGAATGTTTTTATATCAGAAATGTAATATTTAATTTGCATTTCCAAAATATCTAAAGAGGGGCAAGGTGGCTATTTCTCGGCTCGTGGATCGTCGGCTTCAAGTTCGGGACAAAATTCTACGGAAGAACCATCGGGTGGTAGGTAAGGTCTGTTCCACGTTAAATTCGTGAAGGTCAAACGTCCTCCCGCTGGTTTGATGCTTTCGGGTTTCGTCCTCGTCATCAGAAAGAGGTTCAAAATTACAAAGTTCGTCCCAAATCAGTTCTAGCGTTGCTTTTCGACGAGACGTTAATATACCTAAATGAAACTATTTTTAATAGATTTTTCATACGCATAATGTTACAAATGATGCTTTTAAATTCAAAATTAGCATTACATCTTACAAAGTTATTAATTACAAATAACAATGATTGTAATAAAATATTTTTAAATGCCACCTTTTGTGTTTCTTATTTCTGTATACTTAATGATTTCAAATGTTAGGATTGCAAAATATGTGTTTTTAAATTCAAATATTATCATTGCATCTTACAAAGTTATTAATTACAAAATACAATAGTTGTAATAAAATAATTTTAAATGCCACATTTTGTGCTTGTTTTTTCTGTATACTTAATAATTTCAAATGTAAGGATTGCAAATAATGTGTTTATACTTCATTGCAACATTCAGCTGTCTTTTTTAAAATTAAACTTTTGCATAGTCACACGAGAATCAATTTGTGCTCTTATGTATCCCCTTCTTACTAATGTACCATAGATATATGGAATTGATTCGATGCCCATTTGCACGTTGGTGTCCTGGCGGCGAGGTCTCGGATTTGGAATTGGTGTTCTTCAGATTCGGGAACCGATT
>JAOUZG010030171.1:138458-191441 GCA_026289955.1 Argiope argentata
ATCAAACTTCTGCACCAAAGATACATTAAAATAACTATACTGAGAAATGTATCCTAGTTCAGCAGTAGTTTATTTGGCATTGAAATCATCACAACGGAAGAAAAGCTGCAGATTCTATTTCAACTTATCGCACTTCAATGCTAATTACAACTAATGTCTTCTCTAATCATCATATCTTAACTTATCGATAACTTACAAATTTTAAAAGGAAGAAAATCTTCTAGAATCAATTCTAAATACATTACCAATTTTCAAAGCAATATATATTAAGAAATTAAATGTAAGCAAACGAAAATAAAAGGAAATATTTGCACAGTTATGGTGTACTAAAATGAATAAATTCAAAGTCTAGGCCTAGGCCATATCGTCTTAGACGCATATTTACCAAAACGGATAAAATCTGAGGAGTTATCTGAACTAAAATGAGCCGATCAATATTAGTAGTTTCAATTGTGGTTAATATATCTTTTATTTCATTAGTTAGAAAATCTAACTTTGTTTAATTCCATACAAATGAATGTGATTCTTTAAATGATGGTTTGCCATCGAGCATTTTCGTTTTTTGCAGTACTTGCATGCGAAATGAAATCTGAGATCATATTTTTTTTCTTTACAAATTATGAATTTAAACAATTCAGCCTAACACAAGATATTATTTGAATTGAGAATTCATTCAGTTGAATTTTTCAGACGAAATATCTCGAGGAGCTGAGGTTTTATTAATATCACCAAAAAATACCTTTGCAACATCCAAATTTAAACGTTCCTCAAGGTATTTGATTTTCCACGTGCATTAAAATCAAATAGCACTTTTTCGAAAATTGCTTTTAGATGATTTGAAAAACATATTTAAAAGGCAATTTAAAATAAATCGAAATTAAAAGACTTAAGTGTCAAACAAACAATCAATAATTGATAAAGGCATGAAATTTTTTGTACGATTCTGGATTCAATATAACAGAACAAATCGCCTACCTTTTATTTAATCTGAAGTAATTCTTTAAAGTTTTTAGTAATTTTATTCTTGTTTAACTGAAATAATTTTAATGTTGACTGAAGATTCCATTCATTATTTTAAATTCACTCTCTTGTGCCCTGTGTCTCATCATTTTATCCCGATTTCAACGTTAAATATTGTGGTGAGTTCTTATATTTATGTATTTTTAAATAATAATAATATCTTTATGTATTTATTAATAATAAACTTCTATCCATTTTGACTGTTTTTTACTTAATATTATTTTATTTTAATATATGTCCTTTAAAATTTTAAAAATATCACACAAATTGTACTGCATTAAATTAATTATTTAGAAAATGCTCAAAATTTAGATGTTCGTAAGATTCTTGAATTTTAGTTTGAGTTCCTTAATACTGCAAATAAAACAAAACTTTAAAATCTTAGTTTTGTTTAAGTTTGATAAACATAGTCTGTATATTTCAATCTGTATATTCGAATTAAATAACTCCATTAAAGAGCCAATATTTTCAAGAATTTTTAATATCATAAAATGTGTATTCTATTTTTTTATTTGTTCTAAGGAATTTTATGAATATTGATGTCTCGCACATCCTGAATTTTAAAAATTGAAAGGATGCAGAAAATTCTATTTTTATTGCATTGGAAAAGCTATCACTTGGGTCCGTTCCAACTGTTTAGCATGTATATTCCGCGAAAAGAATAATGCAATTTACCTATCAAGGAAGCTTTAAAATTGATGTTTTCATCTGCAGAATTGATGAGATGTGAAACTTGAGTTTTCCGACATTCTTAGAAAAATAATACTTTTGATAAAGGTTTTTATTAAACTTTAAAACAATTCACACTTTTATTTATTATAGAAATAAAAATGCAAAAATAATGCATCGCATGAGCCTAAAATCTCGGACTTTTTTCTTTTGAATAAAATGTAGAGCAACATCTTTGTTTTAGTTCTTAGAATTAAATAAAATTTATTCAAAGAAAGGACGTTTTATAAGAAAATGCTCCAATGGTATCACCCGCTAAGGAAAATTCATAGAAATTATCAATACTAGTTGAGTACTGCATCAAAGCTGAATAATCGAAACCTAAATTATTTTTTAAATATTTTTTCGTATTTTTCTGTGACGATTAGTCCTAAAATCTTCACACTTCCGAATATACAGAGTAGAAAACTGGGTTCAAAAGTAACAATGTTCAGTGATTGTATTTTATCTCGTTAATTCTGGATTTTTATAAATAAAAATTAGTGATTTAATTCCACAACAAAATTGTTACTTAAAATTTGGTTCCTTTTTTAAAATTTTATATTTCTTAACCACTTAACTGTTTTGTCCAATTGTCATTAGTGCATCGATTAATCGAATTTTGATCATTGTAATCTAAGAATGAAGCATTCATAACGGTTATAATTCAATATTAAGATGACTTCGAATAGACAGTTATGTCAAATATTAAACAGATTTCCATTTGAATCAAAATAAAAATAAAAAATTCTCAAAACAGATGTCATCTTATTAGATAGTAAAGAAATTAAAGCAGTTAAGTGGTTAATAAGACAGAAGAATAACAATAATTATTTGAATATTCAGCCCGAATTGTTTTAGACCATTTTCCATTTACTATAGGGTATTTTTCATACTATTCCATGCTCATATTTGCATGTAGTTACTATTTTACCAATTAAATATTGATTAGCAATGCGATCACATTCACTCATTGGTGATGTATTGATTTCTAGAAAAAAGTGTTAAAATAAAATATTAAAGTTTTATCAGATATATTTAGTTTAAAACTAATGACTTAAGAATAGAAATAAAATGTTATATAAAAAATAACAAAGTTTTACGACAACATTTTATTTTCTGTTTAAAACTTGCTAAGGAAAATTGAGAACATACGTATAATTTTTTTTAATTATTAAGAAAATGCCTTTCCGGTAAATGATTCTCATTTCATCTCCTTTAAATAATGGATTTATTTCTGTATAATTGATTATATAGTAAAATATAATAGTTTTAATCTTATTTACAGATACGATCGTATTCATGAACGCTGACTAGAATTTTAAATATTTCTTCTGTAATTAACCGAAATTGTTATATTTGTTTGAATTCAATCATTTGGGAATTTAGAAACAAGCTGAAAATGGAGAAAAACGCGACACACCTTTGTGAAACTTGCAAAGAAAATGCAGATGAAAGTGAAAATAAATCAAAAAATTATCGCTGCATCATTTCTATAAAAACCGTATTCCTGTGCGCTAAATGTTCAAGGTACTTCAACATTGGATACAGAGTTACAGACAAGGTATCGTTGCTGGACTCACCAAAAAATCCAGAACAAGAATTAGTTGATGAGAAGTGTGTTAACGTGTATGACGCACAAAATTCCAGAAAAGAACAAAAAATCGAAGAAAGAAAACCAACTGCTTCCAATGGGAAGCCAAGCATGTGGAATAGTAAGTCAAGCCACGCCTCAGCTGCTAGCTCGTGTGAAAATACAGATCGCGACAGTACTTCTGGAACTGAACACAGAAACTATGAGAGCCAACCAATCGATGAAGAAGAAAAACCATACAAATGTGACGTTTGCCCTCGAGCTTACAAGACTAAAGAAGGTCTTCAAGCCCATAAAAATGTACACAAAAAGATTAATCCTTTTAGATGCAGCATGTGTGATAAACTCTGCAGATCTAAATCAGAGTTACAGATCCACTTAAACAAGCATTCCACCGAAAAACGCTATAAATGCAGTTTGTGCCCTGCGGATTATAAATTTCACTACAATCTTCGAGACCACATGAACGTACATGATGTCCAGAATCCTTTCAGGTGTACATTGTGCAACAGGAATTTCTCAACTAAACTAAATCTTGAATCTCACATGGCTACTCATTCGAATGAGAGACATTTCAAGTGTACTGAATGTTCTAAAACGTTTAAAACTAAATCTAGCCTTTCACATCACATGAACATGCATAAAGTTCAGAATCCTTTTCGATGTAATGTGTGCAATAAGAACTGCACTTCTAGTGCCGATCTCGAAAGTCACAAGTTGAGGCATTCTGATTCGAATCCCTACAAATGCAATATTTGTTCGTGGTCCTACCAAACAAAAGGGCATCTCACTCGTCACATGAAGGAAAAACACCAAATGGATGATTTGAATTGAAGATACGCAGAAAGAATTCCAGCTTTCAAAATCAGTATTCAAGTCAATTGTTACTTAACATATTTCTCTGCAGTAATTAATAAAATAGAAAGTTAAATCTGTGAAATTGTGTATTGTGCATTTCTGGTAATTGTGATAATGCTCTCTCGGATCTTTTAAATTCTGAAGACACTTCTGAAAATGATTACATTTTATTTATATACATAGAATTATAATATATAATGTGGTCGTGTGTGTTTGTGTGCCTGTGCGTTTATATGTATGAATTTTTATGTTAATCATATCCATCCGAATTATTTTCGACTGTAAGAGTAAAAGACGAGAGATATTTGTTTATACATATACAACAGAATTTTAAGCTTATTAAAGAACCTGAAAAACAGAAAAGAAGCGTTTGATTACAGAACTCTATAAATATGTCTTCTAATTCTTAATACATAACAAAATGTAAAGAAAAAAATAATTTTAATGAATTTGATGAACACGCACATTTATGTCGGCATTTATTCTAACAATATAAAACTGAAAAAAAATTATAATTATACGATTCTTTTTGCTTGGTTCGAATGATAGTGTAATTTCAGTTTCACCAACTATCATTTCTGAAACCTGCAATGTCTTTGAAAATTTATTTTTTTGCAAATTATTCAAAATATATTTAAACTCTTATTTTTTGAAGCTCGATAATATGAAATTTTGAAAGAAAGACTTTATAAATGCAGTTTGTGCACATCAGCCTTTAAATGCAGCGAAAGTCTTCGCGACCATATGAACCTACATGATAACCATAATCCTTTCAAATGTAAAGTGTGCAACAAGCATTGGGCTACAAAACAAAGACTTGAATCTCACATTTCGATTCATTCGAATGAAATACATTATAAATGTCATTCGATGCATAAAACTGAAACTAGTCTTATTCTGCATAAATACGAACATAAAAAGAATAATCCTTATCGATGCAAAGTATGTAATAGAAATTGCAGTTGCGCATACTATCTTTAAAAAAACATATTGACTCATTCTAAAGAAAAGCCTCAAATTTGTCAGATTTGCTCATTGTTATATAAAACAAAATCTAGCCTCATTCCCCACATGATGCAGAAATATCAAAAGGTTAATTTCAATGAAAAAGAGAAAAAAATTTGAGGGAGTTTTAAGTGTTTTTTACATGATTCGAGATCAGTTATAGAGCCAAGTCAATAGAATCACAGTCAGAGAATTTTAATATAACTGGCAGTTCTGTTTTTTTAAACATAATATGTCTTGAGTTTTTGATAAAAGTAATGCTGTTACCTGAAATCAGCACTGACATCAAAGAAAGAAACTCGTTAATTGTAAATGCGCGTTTGAAAGTTATTTTTAAGCCATAACGCATGCGTATACTTGTGAAACCTAACAAGCCATTTCTATCAGATGATACAGAATCTTTTCTCGTTTCGTTTCTGAAAATCATTTGTAAAAATAAAAGATGAGTAAAATAATTTTTTATCATAAAGAATTTCATAAATAAAGAAATTCGAACCAATACTCATGTAATTTGTGTCGCTTCACAATCATTTTTCAAAATAAATTTCCTTAAAATTTAAAGCTCAACTTTTCCTAAAAACTTATTTAAATTTATTACTCTTGACAACTTGGTAATATATAGGTTTAAAATATTTTAAGATATTGGTCTAGTCTTGAGATTATTTTTGTTTTAGAATTTTGAAATTATACTATGGGTATTTTCCCCCTTGACTCAAGGATATGCCTGTATTCCTTTTAGATGAAAGACAAATTCATTGACTTTTATATTCCAGAACCACTTGGACATGCTTGTAAATATTAATTTTATATCCATTTTTATCTGATGAAGTAGTTTTCTTTGTCCTATTGTACAGAGCAAGAAATAAAAATTGTGATTCTCAACAAATATTGTTGTTAAACTTTTTTCTACCGTTTGATATTATGGATTTTTCTGAGGACTCATTAGAATGCAAGGAAAGTGACACCGAACTATTTTTGCATTCTTAATCATGTCTTCTAAATATTGAATTAACTAGGAGAATGGCACATTTTATTAACACAGCACCAATTGCAGACACTTGTAAAATAAATTTGATTAAATAATTTTGTGTCACTCAGAATTTCAAAATTTCAATCATTTTGAAGATCGAATAATAAGATGCCGATTACTAACAATTTTCAGCCTCCAATGGGTGAGGATATTTAGAATAACAGAAAAAAAAGCATTTAGTTTTTCGCTCCTTATGAATTCCGTGAAGATGGTGAATCAAAGTTTTCCCATTTCGCCCTATTATGTATATGAGTTTCAAATCTTTCGCTTTCACTTTGATTATCATCCCTGATGTTGCAAATCGAATTTTTGAAACAGCAGTCAGAATAAAACAGCAGTGTCAATAACTGAGTATTTCATAAGAATTTAGTTTATATATCAACTAGAGTTTATTTTACATTTATAAAAACATTATTCTTTTATATAAAAAATAATGGAAGTATCTTATTTTTGGTAGAGCTATAAATAAAAGGCTTATGAATGAATGAATCATTGGATTCGAGCAAGTCAGTTATTGACACTCTTTCGTGCGCAAAACATCAATTCTTAGATGTGTTATTCTTTCCTTACAGAAAGTGTGAAAATAAAGGAATAACAAGAAATAGGTCGTATTCTATTCTCATTCAACCTTAGATTAAAAACTGAATTTTGAAATTATTTAAAAAAACACAATTACTAAATTAAATTTTGATTTATTGAATATTAATTGCTTTCTCAATGTACTTCGGGTTTTTTAATCAAATTGATAGCTACCCATAAAACATGCATGAAAAAAATGTATAGAATTTAATGAAAAACATCAAGATTTGAAATTAAATATGTATAAAAATTCATAAATCAGTTTTAATAAGAATATTAAATTTTAAATAAGTAATTCAAATTCTGTAAGAACAAAGCTTTATTTTTCATTTTTTTTCTTTCTGAGATATTCTTTTTATGATTCATTAATCTTAATAATTGCTTGTAATTATGCTTATCTTATAACTTGAAACCTCTATATTCTTCTATATCTATAAATTTATTTGGTGTATACCTAAATCGGCTCTAAGGATTTGGGACCTATTTTTTATTTAAATAATGTTTTTTTAATCTATGTATGTTTCTTTCCTAAAAAGGATGATTTAAAACATGACGCGATAAAATACAAAACAACCATATCAATTAATTATTAACATATGATGATACAATACTCGCATAACCGTATCAGAGATGTTGTAGTGATCAGGGTTACGAATCAGTATTTATTTTTGTCAAATTCAACCCCACGTTTGCAATTTAATTATAACTTTAAAGTTTTAGTCTTAATTCTAACCTTTTTCCATAGGTTTAGTTTATACATTCGTTTTTTTTTTTTTAAATCTGTCAAGATAATCACGGTTTCCCGCTAGTCAAGTAAAATTCAGATGATGATTATTCAAAGGAGCATTATGACCGTTTCCAACCAATAATTATTGATAATCTTAAAAACTAAAGATTATTTATTTATGGATAATCTGCGAAAAACGCCAAATGTGGAGGAATATATTCGAAAAATTTACACTTCATGCATTGATAATTTTGTAAAATGAAGACTTCCCCAACACCATTTTTAAAGAGAAAAGTTGTGTGATGTCTTACGGGCAAAAATAAAAATCTAACATATATCTGGCTATATTCCACTTATATCAAAAGATACTTGTTACAAAAACTATTAATCAAAATAATCCTCATTGCTCCCCGTGGTCTTTTGAAATATATCGAGTTCAAAAGGAAAGATTTAGGGATAGAAACTTCGTTCTTTTCAGTTAAAGTATTTATTGAGCCATTTCAGCACAATTTTAGATTTCTTCAATCGGCGGTATTTCAAATATGAATTCATAATTTTGAATGTATGGTAGTCGGAAGGTCATTTCTGGGAATACAAGGAATGCTGATTAGCTTCCCAGTCTTAATCAAACGATATATTTGGGATTTATTTTCTGATTTTATCATGCATTGATTTTAATTTCTTCAAACATAGACTTGCGAACTACATTCATGTCCCTAAATGAAGGCTTTGAATGTTCAGGAAAACAAAAGTCAGAAGCTAAGCAAATGTGACTTACTTGTAAAGATTATTTAATAAACAAAATGTAACGAGAAAAAAAGATGCTATATGATATAATTAATAAAAATGGCAATATTTTTCTCCCTGCTTCAATTTACAAACCCCTTCCCCTATTTTTGAAAACCAATATTACATAGTTGGTACGATGTTAATGCATAGTATGTCTCCCTTAAGAAGCAATACATTCCGTGCTACTCCTAGGCATGCTGAATATCAAATTATCGATCTGATCTTTTGGATTATAACACTTTTCATCCATCCACACTCTTCGAAGTTCAGGCGACAAGGAATTGACGAGACGGGTCTGATGCTTTGGTACGTTTGTTTCTTACGGCAGTAACTGCCAAATACCGGTCTTCATTCATCTGTTTTACACTAGGGCAAGCTGTCCTGCAATGTCTACTTGCAATACAATCCTCTTGGAATCGTCGCTAAAGACTGGAGATAAAACTTAGGGCGACTGAAAACTCATCGGTTGCTTCCAGCTGTGTGCGCCCATTTTCCAGACGTCCGATTATTCTACAAAGTGAAAAATCATCCAAACGATTCCATTGAGTCATAACTATGGGTTAATTGTAATGAAAGCCTTATAAAGCTCTTATGAAGAATTTCACCTCCTTGCCTGTATTTCTTATATATCACTATTTTACACTCTCGTCATTGTGAATACTTCGGTGTCATCTTCTAGCTTCCTGCAAGTTGCAAGTGATTTTTGAAGATTTTTGTTGTCCTTTTAGAGGTGATATATCTTTTTTAGAATTCAATTTCCGCATGACTCAGAATTATCCTTAATTTATGGACATGAGTGTGTATTCGTTTTCTTCCGGAACATCAATAAGTGATATAATTTGATCTTATATCTATCCTCTGCAGCAGTTTGACCTGGACACAGAAAATCGTATTTGTTGACATTTTTACAATCTCAGAAAACACTCAATAGTCGTTTATTGGCTGCTTCAATATTCGTATTTGCCGTTGGTGTTGACGATCAGCCTAGATGAACCCTTTGTTTCTTTTCTCCAATTTTTACACTATCCAGTTTTGTCCACTGCAACGATCAGGTGCCAGTAACTTCTTTTGTCCGTTGTGACTTTTTTTGAACTTAACAGGTCCGATGCTTTGCTCCATCTTTTTCTTTTGGCATTAACTGCCATATACCAGTCCTCGTTCAGTGTTTTCACACGAGGGTGAACTGTTCTGTGACCTCTACTCACATTACAATCATCTTTCAATCGTTGCTAAAGTCTGGAGATGAAACTTTGGGAGATTCTACGTTCTTCATATACTTCCAGCAGGCTGACCTATATTCCTGATCTATATTATTCTACTAAATAAAACTATTATCCGACTGCTTCTTTTGTGTCATAACTATGCGTAATAACTTGTGTAAAAATAATTTTTTTTGAGAAATTTGGATGTTAAAAAAATATTTTTTTAACCAGTTATGTGTTTTAATTAAAACTCCTTTTTTAAATTTATATTTTATGATAATTGTTTATTATTTGAAAAATCTGTTTTATTCAAAATATTATATAATGAATGTGATTTTTAAATGCTGTAGATATTATGCAACGGTTTGCATTTGTGAAGGGCTTACTTTTAAATTTGTCCATCCATTGATATTAGCATGAAATTTATGATATTAAAAAGATTTATTTCGAAAATAACTCGAAAGATGCTAAATATGAACGTCGTATGTTTGAAACGTTTTACAAACAAATGCAGTTGGGCTATTTTCCTTCGTGTACTATTTAAGAAATGTTGAACCGCCTCCATCTCCGTTTCGTATCATTAATCGGTAAATGGACGCAAAATCCAATCTCCTCTATTATATTTTGGCAATTGTATCTGTTTCTTTGCTCTAAAATGCTGATTTTATCCAAATTTTTAAGCAAGATGAAAGCTAATAAAAGGATTTCCATGCCTATTGAAACATAAACACAGTCAGAAGCACTATATTAAAAATCAAGCATTTTTCATTTCTAAGTTGCTAAAGTATTATTTTTATTCATTTAAAGTCCTTCCTTTTTAAAATCAGATATAATTTAATCAAACTTCTACACCAAAGACACAAACTTTTAAAAAAAGATATATCCGAGTTCATATGTAGTTGTTGAAACAATCGCAATTGAAGAAAAGTGTCCGATTCCCTTTCAACTAAATCTCCTACCAGCCCGATGGCACACGATTAAATAGTACTGAATGACCGAATCGCCGCAACAGCAGCACTGGAGGGAACTGTGATTGAGTCGTAAGGGCCACCATCGGCCGAGGTTCAACCCTTCCCTAAGGAAGTAAATTCAGTCATCGAAGGGAGGAACCAGGTCGCACCTTTCCGTGTACTCTTCAGGGTGGTGAAAAACAACTGGAATAATGGAAGGTCCTCATCCTCATTTCGAGGTGCCCCACCCCGGGATTATTTGAAGAGGGGGAAAGATTCGGTGATCTACCTGAATATTTAACATGAAATTACAAACTTTTCAGTCTTGAGTATAAAACGAGGTATTAAGTAATTAAAAAAATTATGTATATTTGCAATATATTTTAAAAATTCAAGCGAACCGAGCCTTTTAAAATATATGTGAAAAAATGAAAAGGTTTCGTTTGATTTTTAATGTAATTTTTAAAATCAAAATAAAATTTCTGCTAATAGCAGCATAGAAATAAAATTTCGTCTGATTGATTATGTGAATTATGCATCCGAAATTAACTATTTCTAATTTTTAAGCTTGTTCAGATATTTCTGGATGAAATATTTAAGAGTCATGTGCTTCGTGTAAGTTTGGTCCAAAAATTTGAACCTGTGACATCTGCGGATCGAATCAAAAATTCTACTAGAATTTATTTATGTAAATAATTTTTCGAGTAGTTATCCATACAACAACTAAGGTTAGGAAGTGTTTTTTTTTTGTATTCAAAAATTAGAGATAATAGGAAATAAAATATAATGATATGATTGAATTTTCACTTAACTGTATGATTAATTAAAACAATATAAATGATATATATTTTGTTTAAATGCCCCTGTGAATTTGCAAAGACTTCATTACCTTATAGAATAAAAAAAAAGAAAGAAAGCTACTTAAAAAAAAATCATCTAAAAGTAAGTTCCTATTTTAGATTAAAAAAAAGTTTTATTGCTTTGTTTCCAATTTTAAACTTATTAGAATTTATTATCTCTAACGCTTCATTAACTTACGGTGAGTTTATTTCAACAAATTAAAATGAAAATCAATTAATTCAATTATTGTATTTCTTGGCTTTTTTTAGAATAAAAATTTAGTTTATTCGTAGCATCTTTATTCCTTTCGTACATCCGAGGTTATTTGAGAAAAATCTTTAAGTCTAAACTCTTTCCAGCACCCCAGATTGAGTGCTAATCGGAGAACTAAAAGTTAAACCTTTGTTTATGAAAAAGAAATTATGTTACTATTGTATGTTCTTTTTTTAAAGAAATATTACTGGAGAATATGATTCGGGAACTAGTTTCCATTCTTAATTTTTTATATATATAAAATGGAAACAATGTTTTTGATATTTACTAAAGGCCTTTTAGCAGATCCCAAGAAAAATTTTCATCTTCCTTCGATAAAAGCTGATATAGAAAAAAAAGAACAATATGCTTGAAAAATAATATGGATAAAAATATGAGTCTGCATTTCAGAAATTAAAAAAAAAATGTTAACAAAGCTAAATAAATACTCAGTTTATATGTATAATCGTATTTAAGAAAAATTTAGACTGTAATTTATTTTCTCGCTGGAAAAATGCAAGAATTAGCAAAAATTAAAAAGAAATCCCTGCCTTGTCAACAAAGTATTAACATTTAATGATTGGGCCGTTGACAAGAAATTTAGAAAGTTTTCAAGCTCTCCGACAAACCGAATACAATAATAAAATATGCAAGGCGATCAAAATTAAAACATTCTTACTGAGAGTTCTCTATATTGTGAACACCCCATTCTAAAGGCTCCAAAACTGTTGAGCATGCTACCCAATACATGGGAAAACGCATTACCCGAAAAAAACTAGTTTCAAAAACAAAGGCAGATGACGCGGCACAACAAAGCATATGAGGAAAAGTCACAAAAATATGCATTTGCAGCACATTTTATTCAACCAAATGAAACCTACAATCACAAAAACCTTATAGATGCAGAGAGAACTGGTCAATGTGATTCACTTCTTCAAGATGTAAAATCTGTCTTCCATAGACCGCTTTTCCAACTGCGGGTTGTAATGGATCGATTGTGATGTTTCTCTCACACAGAGTGAAAATGTCCTTCAAATCTACCTAGGTTACCAAATGTCCTCATTAAACCGGATTCTTTTAAGTATCCCCACATCCAAACATCACAAGGTTTAAGCTCTGGAAAACGAGATGGCCAAATTGTCTAACACGTACTACTAAGCCATTAATAAAATATTACCAAAGAAACTGCTGTACACAGAATTCAATGTTGCACAGAAGTAATTGTGTCAAGACTTTGATGCACAATTACATTTGGAGCACAAGATTTTCGAATACATTTCGGTCCCTCTAGGTCGTCAGGATGCATGTCGCAAAGTCATTGCTTGTAGCTTCTTCTAGAAAGAACGGTTCAAGAATAAATGCGGCTGTGAATTTCCACTTCGCTTTAAGTTTTGGTGAGTGGGGGCAATGGTTTTCCGTGCCGATTGTTCTGCTTAAATGGAATTGTGCTTCATCACCTCCATAGAATCTGAAATGGCCACGAAGTATCCACTTCATATATAACTATAAACTTCAATGAAAATCTCAGTTACTTCTCATTTTCAATAAGCAGAAACTACTGATTGTAACGAATTTTGTAATGATAAAAATGCACTGTTTTTCTCAGTACGCTTCTCAATGCAGTGTAGGGAATGCCCAAGTGTCGTGTTACTGCTCGTGTACTACTACAGACTACATCGTTATCCATCGATTGATCAACAATAACGGTGACAACATCTGATCTCATCGATTCGCTTCCTGAACCAGCTGAACTTTTTGATCTCTAGTTTCCACCAATCGAGCTGATTCCTCCTGAGAGCTTGTAAAAGTAGTGGTCCTCTGCATAAATTCTTCAGTCGAAGAAACTGTCGAAGTGCAGCAGCAGCGGGATTTCCTTTGTTTTCCTAAAATAACTTCCCGACCATTGTAAGGTTTGACAGAGTGAAAGCCATCACTAATAAGAATGACATTTTCCCGGTTTTATCTCCTTTTATACCTAGAACAGTAGCAGCAATTCAAAGATTTAAGCCAATTTTTGTGTTTTCAATTCGAAATTTTAATTACATAGACAATTTACGTTTATTATTTTTTGCTTCTTATAAACA
Source organism: Argiope argentata (assembly GCA_026289955.1). Taxonomy (NCBI): domain Eukaryota; kingdom Metazoa; phylum Arthropoda; class Arachnida; order Araneae; family Araneidae; genus Argiope; species Argiope argentata. The sequence continues at coordinate 152,097 of JAOUZG010030171.1, forward strand.
ATAAAAAAAGAAAAGGAAAAAAAATAAAGAATGTCATCCCACACATGTTTTTTTTTTGTATGTCTTTTCATATATTTTCTACAGCGCCATCTATCAGTGTGTTTGGAACTTAATTTTTCTTAATTCAGTTTCGTAATCCACCCTGTCTTGAATAGCAAGATCAACGAATATGGAACATTTACACTGAGTAATTCGCTGCATAGAGAGTTTAGAGTAAGGAGGGGGGGGGTCGTTTACCTTTTAATCTTGCGTAATCAATTTTTTTACAGCTAGCCTAGTTAAATTAGAACCCGTTTTATAGTTAAACGAAATGTTCGGTAAAAATTCAAAATGTTTCATTACCAGTAATGAAATTAGAATGTTGCATTACCAGTAATATCATTTTTCAAACGACATAAAGATAGAAATGTTGCAGAGGCTGATTTTTTTATTTTTTCCATATGAAATGCCAATTTAATAAAGTTTCCATTTAAGAATTGTTTTGTAACATACATTCAACTGAAATATTCGGGTTTATTTTTCGTTTTATCTATTATAACAAGTTTCAAGTATAACATATTACCAAAACACAAATTATTTTTGATGATTATTTCATATCTTCTTTTAAAAACACAGTTCGCATTTAAAAAAGGACTTTAAATAAAGAATATCAAAAATGTTAAAATTTTTAATGAGGGATATCAGCAGGAACAAATTGCCGAAAAGTGGAAGTGAACGGATTAATCAGAAATATCTGATCATTTAAGTTAATCAAAAAAGGAAATGGAAAAGACATTGTTTTTTCATATTTTCCAGAAATTTTGACTTACTCGGTATTAGCAATCGTGTTTCTCTCTTCTCTCTATTCGAAAAAAACTAAGTAGACTAGTTGTCCCGTGGCGCCATCTAAACTGTATACAGCGAACTACTATTGAAAACTTCTCTTTAGACTTCGTTTCTTTACGCTGTGCTGCATTACAACAGGATGTCATAATACTGACGATAATATTTAGGCACGTGTTTTCGCCTGCTTGAATGGATTCTATTTAATATTGTATGTTGGGATCAATTTTTGCGAATTGTTTTGATCATTAAATTTTGTTATCAGTATGGATATTTTGCAGGCTTCGGATGGTGTAAGAGGAACATTTTTCTTTATTGTTTTAAATACGGTAATTGTGAGTCATTTAAATGTATCAATCCTGAAAGTATCAACCTGTATGTGAAAAAGCGAGCAAATGGCTTGAAAAAAAAGGTACTAATCCTTATAGGAATATTAACAGTATGTAAATAAACTACATAATAATACAATAATACATAACTACATAAAATAAGTTACTACGAATCATAATTATGAGTCTAAATCTTGATTGATTCAAATTTTAGTAAAGGCAATGGTATGCAAGATGATCAAGATTAAACCACCCTTATTCAGAGTTTTGTATACAGCAAACTACTCAGATTAAAGACTCCATAAAAGGAAAACATACTATACAAGACCTGGTGAGATAGGGTAACTGAAAAAATCAGTTCAAGAATCACAGATAGTTGGCGTTATCCAACAGATGACAAGCTAAAAAGATGCAAATAATACAAGCGGAAGGGAAGTTTTCCTTTCTGCCTTCTATATCTGAAACGAAAACAAGGAGATAAAAAAGTGAGGAAACTGAAATTGTCATTGTAACAGCAATTTCGCTCTGTAAGTACAAAAATTTGCGTAAACCCTTGGTTTATAAAACGGATAAAGCTGGAAAAATGACATTCTTATCAGAGATGGTCACGCCCTTTTCTTGGGAAGTTATTTTATCAAAAAAAAGGGCAATTCTGCACCTTGATTCCGAAAGTTTTGTCGATTTCACAATTTATACAAAGGAGCAGCAAGTACGAAATCATGCTCGAAAATTTTCCTGTGCCCTAAATGAAACAGCTCCAAAACTTTTCCATTGCTTTTCTGCAAAATAAATCGCCTTCACATTTTGCACATAAAAGTTACTTCTGTTTAAAAAAGAAAAGAGTAATTAATCACACGTTAAAGGCAATCTAAAAATTCGTTCGCCACATCATAATCCCCGTGATTTTGGCTTTCGGGATTCTTAAAAACCTTGTCAACGAGTGAAAGATGTTTTTTTGGGTTTACACGGAATAACACTGGTTTATTCAAGATGACGCAAGTCTCCAGCACGAATCAAATGTCGGTACAAACAGTAGAGACGGGCTATAATTCATCTGAAATCATCTTTTCTGTTTTACAGTTTCATGATATAAAGGAGCGTGTACACTGAAGAACATGATGTCTTTAGACGGTTTCGTTTAATTAAGTTTTGTTATATTAACATCTAGTTGAAAAGTAATCTTGGGGCTATTTTGGGACATACCCCCAATTTTGTACCTTGCTCAGATGACGATGACGTCATCTGATTTGGCAGTCCCTTTTACACACCACGAAAGTGAGAGAATGTTTGGCCATGACGGTTTTAACGTGCAACAGATTCCACGACACTTCTTCGGTAAAATAGAATCACGAACCTGAAAACCCTTCGTTTCACGAGTCGAGACCTCACCACCAGGACACCCTGCCACTTGTTAAGGGGGTTAAAGATACACATTAAAAATCATATTTTGGATAGACATAAACTTTCTTATAGAAATAGCGTCCAATTTTATCTTCCATTTTGTGAAATAAATGAAGTGGATGGCAGACACAGCAAAAAAAAGCTGTATTTAAAAAAACATTCATGTTTATATGTACAGAATTAACCCTCATTAATCTACTTCGACAATGCAACTTAAAGCATCATTAAATCATGGAAGGAGATTCCATTCCACCTTGCATCGACTCAAGAAGATTAGAAGGAATCGCAATCACACTAACCTTTTCACAAATAAACACCTTCCACGAGCTGATTTAAAAAAAAAATTATTATTTAGTTAGTAATAAGAGAATATATTAGTGTCTAACTAATTTATGTAAACATTTCAATGCTGATGATTATATAGATCCTAAAATCCGTTTTCGAAACTACCCCTGCTCATTTAAGATAATCGTACAAATCGTACAAAATGGCAAATGGCAAATCGTACCTCATAATCGTACAAAATGGCAATAAAATCAGGGGTAAAAATTTATTACAGACTCTAATAATCCAAATTAGTATCAAATTTAGGATCAAATCAATTCACTTATCAATAGCTTGTCAAATTAGGATTAAATGATTTTTTTCTAAGGAGATTTGGCTGAAAATTACTTAACAACTTCGCATACAATGACGTGTCCAACACGCGCATCGAATTACTGAATTTTTGTTTTCGAGTCTGCAATTAAGCCCCAGAATTAAGTATTTAAATACGAAAAAATCAATATGAAACGATTTGGTATCCCAAATGCTCCATATATTATTTAAAAAAATCAAATTAGCAATAAATTACCAAAATAGGATGAGTTATCTAATTAGAAGGTTAAATAAATTCTTATGTGAAGTGGTTAAAAAGTATTCTTTTAACCTAATACTTATTTCCAATTTCAGTTTGTTTTGTGCATACAATTCTCTTTTCACAAGAAGTTAATAATTTCAAGAAAAAATTAACACGCGATTGAGGAAAAGACAACAAAGATACTCATGTGTAACGATAAGAAATAATCTCATTTCAAATAAAATAGTTAATAATTGTTTTAAAAAAATTACACAATATTAAATGCAAAATTATTATGCAAAACTAACTAAATGATTTAAAATAATTCAAAATCGTAATAATGAATACCTATAATTCTTAGGTTCTGTTGCCTTAATTGCAGTTATCTTTATTATATCAATGTATTCCAATAAAAAATATAAAAAGTCATACTTTCATTATTTTCAACTTATAAGTTTGTAATCCTGAATTACTTTTACGATTACTCTCTTAAACAGCTTCTCGTGTCATACAAAAAAGCAATGAAAAAAAGCAAATGAACTATATATCTGCTCAATTCATTAACCCTTTCCATATAAGGACAGGTTTTCGTTTCATGCTATTTAGTACAATGTCAAGGTCTACTCATTATGCGACTGAAGTTGCTTTTGAATATAAGAAAAAATTAGTTTTAACATTTCTGGGGTATTGAATCCTTCAGATCTTTCATTTTTGAAGATATCGTTGATCCCTATCACTTATTGTTTACCTTTATAATTCCGAGTTTTATTGTTTAGATTAGTTTAGTTATATTAATATCTCGCTTTAAAGCAGAACTAGAGCTATTTTGTGTTGCATTTCGGAATTTTGAACCAATATCAGATGCTGAGATCGTACCTGCCCCTCTCCGAAACACACCAGATAAAAATTTCGAAATTAAAGTCAAGCCTCAAATGTTGTTAATCGGTCGGATTTCTTTCCTTTAAATATCCAGTATGCTTATTTTTCAGGACAATATATTTTTCCAGACAAGGGTAAAAACGTCACATTGTATAAGATTAGTGCAGACTGTAAAGATACAAATGATTGGAGGGACTTTTGAAGAAATAAGTATACGTCTGCCTTGTATTGATAATGAATCTAATGACACTGAAGTACTACAACGAAGTCGAAAAAAATGATGGATAATTCAAAGTAATTATATTGAATACTCTTGAACTCCATACACATTATCAGAAGAATGGATTTGGATTGAAATAGATAATGTTCCTTAGTGAATGAAGTGGGTATTATTCTGGGGCAAGATCTTTGAGCAATGTGCTTGAAAAAAAAGAGAAATATACAGTATTAAAACTGAAAAATTTAAAACTGTAATATTGCGAAGACAAGGTGATAGTTCAGAGTCATTAACGGATATTGAAGGGTTGAATATGAATTTATAAATTAAAATTATATTATTTTGAACATTAATGTAATTATACTAATTTATCATATTGTCTATATGAATAATAAAATGAAATGTGTTTTTTAATGAAAAAAAGTTCATTTATTACTCTTGCACAGTTATTTTATTATAAGACCATAACAAAAAGGCATAAAAGAAGGCAGAATCAACAGATTACTTCAGCTAATTTAAGTCTTCATTTTATAGATTAAAAAAACATGGGACAATTTAAAAGGAGTAAAAGTTATTGTTTGTGATTATTCATTTTTCTTGAATTCTATGTCCGCCTTTTAATTGAAAATCCCCCCCCCTCCCTTGCTATTTCCAACAAATGGAAAACTATCATAACATTCATCAATTTTAGAAAGTTCAATCAAATGGAAGTTTGAATTTTTTTTAATAATACTAAAAATGCGATTTTTGTCTAAGTAAAGTAACAATAGATGTAGGTTTATAAAGTTTATTTTTGAAAATATATTAATCCATATTAGAAATATAAAATTCAATAACTATTCTTAATATAAAATTTTATGAAAGCTTAGTGGTAAATTTAGAAATATTCTTATTTCTAGATTTCTTATATCTACAATATTACAGAATCTTCATAATTTTTTTATATAAACAACAAGTAATTTTATCAGATTTTCAAATATTCATGATATATAGTTTCAAAAAGTAAAAATGTAACATGTTTTGAATCAGTTGAAATAAATTAAATTTCAAAGACATTGCAGATTTCAGAAACGACAGTTGGAGAAACTGGAAAAATTACATTATAATGCGAGTTTTTAATTCATCGTACATTCATTTTTTTCTCGACTTTTATTTTATTGGAATAAATACCGTCACGAATATGCTTGTTAATAAAGTTGACTAAAGTAAATTTCTTTCTTTACGTTTTTTTTTATGTATTATGAATTCGAAGACATACCATAGAGTTCTGTAATCAAACTCTTATTTTCTGTTTTTCACGTTCTTGCATTAGTCGGGAATTATCCGTATAGATAAAAGAATCGTTTATTTCTTTTATTTCAAAACAATTAGTTCGAATGGAGATGATTCACACACACACACACGCACACACACACACACACACACACATTATATATATATATATATATATATATATATATATATATACTGAAGTGACAAAAGTCATGGGATGACTGTTGATATCGTGTCGGTCCTCCTTTTGCCCGTCGAAGTGCAACAACTCGACTTGTCATGAAGTCCACAAGTCGTTGGGAGACAAATTTCGCCGCACAGTCCTATCGGACACGTCCCTCGTACGTCCCACATTGATTACTGCGGTTATTTCTACACAGACGTCGGCGATCTCTGTGGTTAAGTGCACCTGGTCGCCCACTGCGCTGTCCATGATGGAATGTGATGCCTGAAATTTCATACTCTCGGCACACTCTTGATACTGTGGATCTAGGAATGTTGAATTCACTAACGATCTCTGAAATGGAATGACCCATGCGTCTAGCTCCAACTAACATTCCACGTTCAAAGTCTGTTGATTCTCGTCGTGCCGCCATAAATCACGAAAAACCTGTTCACATGAATAACTTGAGCACAAATGAAAGCTCTGGAAAACGAACTGCGCATTTATACTTTTTCGCTGCGATACTACTGCCATCAGTATATTTCCATATTGCTATCCCATGACTTTTGTCACTTTAGTGTATAGATATAGATATAGATAGATAGATAGATATAAACTAAGGGAATTGAAAGCATTATCACAATTATCAAAAATACACAATGCATAATTTTAAAAAAAATTCAAATTTATATTTTATTAAAAACTTTATTGCAGAGAAATATTTTATAAAATAATTAACTTAAATACGAATTTTAAAAGCAGGAATATCTCTAGAAATCTTCAATTCAAATTATCCATTTGGTGTTTTTCCTTCATGTGACGAGCTAGATTAGATTTTCTTTTGTAAAAATTGGAGCAAATATTGCATTTGTATTGTCTCGAATCAGAATGGGACAACGTGTGATCTACGAGTTGGCTTCTCGAACAGCAGTTCTTGTTACAGATAGTACATTGATAGGGATTATTCTTTTTATGTACGTACTTATGCCTAAAAAGACTAGATTTAGCTTTATACATTGAATGGCATACTGTACACTTGTAATACCTTTCATTGGAGTGACTGGACAAATGAATGTCAAGGGCTTGTTTTGTAGCCCAATTCTTGTTGCACAATGTACACCTGAACGGATTCTGAGGATCATGCATGCCCATGTATTTCTGAAAAGACTGTTTATATTTGAAGGCCGCAGAGCATAAACTACATTTATAACTTTTTCTGTTGGAATGCTTGTTTAAATGGATCTGTAACTCCGATTTATATTTTAAGTGTTTATCACACATGCTGCATCTATGAGGATTATTCTCATTGTGTACAATTTTATGTATTTGAAGGACTATTTTATTCTTGTAGGCTCGAAAGCAAACTTCACATTTGTACGGTTTTTCTTCTCGATTGACCAGTTTACTTTCTTTGATTCCGTGTTCGGTTCCCGAAGTTTTGTCACCATCTATATTTTCACACGAACCAACAGCTGATAATTGGCTTAAATTACGACCTTGAAGGGTTGAAGGTTGAATATTCTTTATTTCGTATCCCATGTCGAAAGGATTCAAGCATATACCACACACGTATAAAAAGTTCTCCGAAAACACCAGACAAAACGTTTTTGATTGACTATAATCTGAAGAAAGATTATTCTTGCAAGAATCACACAAATGTATTTTATTTTTTTATCCATATTCAACCTTTAAACTTCGAAGTTTCTTGATTCCAGCTTGATAAACACTTTCATGTAATTTTAAGAGATTGCTTTTTTCTTAAAACATTGTTTTCGTAAAATCGGTTATACCTGAAAATAAAATATATTATTAGTATTACTTACAAATAAATCTATTATCTAAATAATTTAATTTTACAAATATGAAATGTTACACATAAACACCAGAAAATTTATTTAAGGGGAGAATGTGTTTAATATAAATATTTAAAATTGATGCTAGTACAAATATTACAAGAACTAGAGAAATACCCATATTATTTAGTCTAATTACGATGAAATTACATTAGAGGAGAAACTCGATTTCCTACTATTCTGTCATAGTTTTACGTTTTTGACTTTTTCATTTTCTAAATTTTGATATTTTTGAAGGAAAATAAAAGACTAAGATATAAGATAAAAGACTAAGATTTTCAATAAAATACTAGTTTTATTTAATTTAAATGATTAAATTTTAAAAGTAATTTGATGGTGCTAAACATGTCACTTATTTAAATGTTACACACTGCTTCAAAAACAATGAATTACAACTCTTCTCTTTTAAATAATTACTTTGTAGAAAATTAATTTGTAGTCAAGTAGGCTTGAACTTTTAGTTGAAAAATCTTGGGCAATTTTATATTTCTCTGAAAGAAACATCTCTCCGATATACAAGAAATTATTATTCCTTAAAGGTTTAATCATAAATAAGAGAGTATGCTAAGCTAAAAATTATTCAGTATTTTATGTAACGTCATTATGTATGTCATCAAACTACTTTTAAACTATCTACTGTCAGAATTGTAAGAAATACGCCTGTAGCAGAGCACCATAAGTATATAACCTAATTTTCTACGCCACCCTTATTCAAGTACTCAGGTTTTTATAACGCACTAAATTCAGACAATATACATAATCTTTAAAATAATGTTATAAGGAATAGCCAGAAATAGCATTGGTACAGTTAAGGAAATGGATTCATTTATTTTATTATATATTTGTTAAGAAAATTTCTCTAGCACTAAATAAAGAAGGTGAATAAAAACGAGTAAATAATTTCATTCAGAACGTGTCTGTTCCTTTGATTTCGGTCCGATACGCAAATGTATGAATAAATCTAATGTTCCATAAAATTACAATAAAATTGCAAAAAGAACTCAAAGGAATTTAAAAATAAAACTCTTGTCCAGTTATATTGCATCTTAATTCCAAATGTTGCAGGTATTTCCATTGCAGAAGATAAAAAAATAATACAATTCTATTCAAGATTTGATTGGATGAACATCTAAGTTAGGCACAGATAAGCTTCAACACATCAACAATGGTGTATTTTTAAAGCTTTTAACTTATTTGTGCTTTCAAGAATTTCTTAAAACTCATTCCTATAGATTGAAGAAAGATATTTGAAAAAATCATGAGTCGTTTAGATAAAAACATTTTTCTCTTTCGATATGTTTTTTTTTGAAAAATTCAGAGATATATTCTCTATTTTACTAAGATTTCTATTTGTGCTATAATAAATAATATAGCCCATTTGTTTAATAAAATACTATCTTTTATAGAGAAGTATATTACAAGTACGCAAGGTACAAATTCCACTCTATATTTATATAAAATATATTCTGATAAACTGATAGCATTAAATATGATATATTTAAATATGGAGCATTTTTAATGATGACTTACGTAAAGTAGAATATATAATTTGAAAATCGAAGTTTTATATTCAATATATTTCAGCACAGTTTTAATAACAACACTATTAATAGCATTTAGTATTTTTAACTTGAAAAATACCATAATATTAAATAAAAGTTATGATTCTCAGAAGAGTATTTCAACTTACAAAGAAGTTTAAAAAAATCAAAACATTAGAAATATTAAAGTTACTCACCTGTCGTTTTCAAAAGTTAAAAAGCGGATAGTTAGTCTGGTACACGCTAATGATTTAAAATTTACAGCTGCATCGTTCAACTATCTATACTTAAAATTTCTACTGATTTATACACTTAAAAGTGGTTTAAAAACAAAGTCAAGTTAAATATTTATTGCTACATTTGTAAGACTGTTCTGATATTTTAACTTGAAGCTTATGATTGCCGACACTGATTGTTTGATTGGTTTTTTTACAGTTTTTGCTCATATGAAACTATCTTTCGACATTTGCTTAATTTATTAAAATGAATTGTTTTAGAATTATTCCTTTAGAAAATTTCTAAATAAAGAAAAATGACTCGAAGTTAAGTGAGTTGAAATAATTTTATGATAATGCATGTGCCTTTTTTTATTTGCTTCTTCATATAACACAAAAATATAGTTAAAATAGATTTGAATGCATTTCATTCTCGTTTTAAAAGTGTCCCCAAATTTCATATTTTATGCACAATACGAAAAGTAATATGAATATAGATTAAGACACTTCATCTCTTTATTTGTATAGAGTGGAGGAAAAAATCTTTTATATCTCGAATGGTTGTATTTTAGTTCCGAAGTGGATTCGAGTAATGAAGATGTTCCCAATTTAAAAAAAGAAAGAACATAAGAACTTTTGTATTTCGTGATTCATGGAATTTTCAAAAATTATTTCTGTTTCAATTTAAGATTTTTATTTTAAATAAGGAATGATGTATTCGAATTATATAGAAGTTATCAAACAGATTTGAAGCTACGGGTGGTAGGGTAATAAAATAGTGGATTTTTCGTGGATTTTAGAGTGTCCCCCGATCCCATTAAATTTGAAATTCATAATTATGCTTTACTGCATTCTTTAGATTAAATGTCAGTTAAACAATGCATTTTTTGGCTTTAAGTGGAAATGATAGTTGGAGTTACGGTTATAAGGTCTTCTTAGGAGATATTGCTACAAATTGAAATTTATTGGACAATTGTATTTCACATTTTTTCAAGAATTGTCAAGTTATTCATTTTTTTGTCAAGTTCCTTTTGTTCAGAAAATTATTTATTGATTACACACGTTTTCCGCTTCTTAACAGTATTAAAGATAATTTCTCGAAATGATTCCTAAAATTTTAAATCTGATAGAATACTGTCCGAATGTATTCCGTTATGAGATATTCTAGGAAATCTCTTCAGCACTGAAATATTAACCAATTAACAGCTTAGTATGTATGCCGCACATTTGTCGATTTATTGAATTATGATAGCTGCATACTAAACATAAACTAATCATAATGATTATAATTCAATATGAAAATTAGTCAAATTAGATTAGATTAATCAAATATTCAATGTATTTACATCTGAAACAAAGTAAGAAAATATTCCTAAAATAGAAAGTGTCACCTTATTTGATATTTTTAAAAAATAAAACAGTTAAGTGGTTAAATTACGATGCATCCAAATGCATAGAAAATATGGTCAAAGTATGGAGTTGTTTCGTTAGGTGTTCAACCAGAAAGGCCCTTTTACGCTCTGTAAATGTACAGAATGTATAGCCTACTTATTCATACATTTGGTTTTAAATGTCAAAAATTAGAAATTAAATACATGTGCCGATTTTTTTCTATCTCTTTTAGTGTTAAAGTTCACAGAACTTAAATTCAGACAACTGGGCATACAGATGTCCACCGAATAGATTTCATTCATTCTTTGATAGTTAACTAAAAAGTGGTGCAAACGCCATATAAGAAAATTTCATCGGTGTAGCTTAAATCGTTTTTGAATTATGTCACAGACCGACCGACATAGTACCAAAAAATATGTTTTGAGCTTTTAAAATTCTAAAAAGGAAATACTTGTCAAAACCTCGTATTTGAATTTCTTTTTATTCCAACACCTTCACCGAACTTCGTAATTGAGAAACTAAAAGAAGTGTCATAACATTATTTGTAAAAAAATTTCTTTCAAAAAACTATTTTAAATAAAAAAAATAATAATAATTTTATGTTGAAAAAAAATTCTATTACATCTCCAATCAATCCCTTCTGGGAAACAACACGAAAGCAGAATGAGATGCTTCCGACATGGTGGTCGCTACCCTAGAGGGTACACAATTAGGTGAGGGTAGACTCATTCCATCGATGAGTGGCGTGCTTCCTCCGGGAAGGATTATACCGTGACCAGTGATGGCCCTTAAGATTCAACCACAGTTCTTGCCAGCGATGCTGCTGCGGCTGTCTGGTAATTCAGTTTTGTCTTAAATCCGACGGCGGGGTGCAGATGCTGGTGTGACTCAACTCACTAAATAACCAGTGTGTGTGTGTGTGTGTGTGTGTGTGTGTGTGTGTGTGTGTGTGTGTGTGTGTGTGTCATGTAACATATAGGATCAGTTCAATTTGTTTGAAAATTATTTGAACTCGTTTGCCACAATCGCATTTAAATGGTGATTCAAAAAAATAATCAGTCATAAGGTTCAGCTGACAACCTAAGAATTTAAGATCTCAAAATGTAGACGAATGGGAGAGGATTTTAAAAAAAAATTTCTTTCGTGATCATATTACTAAGACTTCAAAACTGGAAATCTTTTCAGCCATTTGGCATACATATATTTATAAAGGATTCACTTCGATTTCAAATTAAAAACATTCTGAAGTAAAATGGGAAATAGAGTATTTGTTTCTTAATTTGAGGTATAAAGAGCTTAAATGAGGGACTTACGCATATTTCATAGCAACAGCTGCATTAACATTGAAAATATCACAACCGAAGAGAGGAAGCGGATTTTTATTTTAACTAGTATAGAATTAGAATCAAGAATACAATTACTGCTTCTGCCAATTAGCCAATGCATCTTATTAATTGATTGGTCATTCATTATCAAAACCCCGAAATTCTTGAAAAAATCCATTAAAATTATATCTTCATTTCCTTGAGGTGAATAATTACGGAGATCATCACCAAGAACATTCTAGTAGGATCTCAACGCATTTCTAATGTACTAAAATGAATTAATCCTAGTTCACTCAACCCATACAGTTTCAGATTCATATAAGTCTAAACATATAAAACATGACAAAACAATTAATTAACTACAGATAATTTGAAAGTAAAGGAAATAATGTTAATTTTTCTAATTACGACTCGGATTTTATTCATCTCATTTCTATAAAATCTTCACTTTGTTTAATTCCTTCAATAGAAACACGGAACTAATTATCAATAACTTCTGAATCAAAATATATCCTACAAATAATCAACAAGTAATGTATCATCGTAATCTTTCGTTCTCTGAAATATTTTAATGTAAGATGAAACCTTGACCACTTAACTGTTTTGCCCGAGTGCCATTCGTGCATCGATTTATTGAATTTTGATGATTGCAAGCTAAAAATGAATTATTTATAACGATTATAATTCAATATTAAAATTACTTCGAATACATAGATAAATCAAGTATTCAATGGATTTACATTTGAATCAAAATAAAAATATATTCTCAAAATATAAGCTGTCATCTTATTAGATAGCAAAGAAATTAAAACAGTTAAGTGGTTAAAGCATATATTTTTTTGTGTTCATAAATAATAAGTACCCAAAAGCCAACTGAAAACGAGAAATCACGTAATTAAATTAAATTTAATTTTTGAGACAAAATATTTGAAGAAAGTAAAATCATTTTAATATCATGAAAAAAGATACCTTGCCATATTCAATTTGAAGCAATTCTGAATATACTTCAATCTAAAGAAGAATAAAAATCAAACTGACTTTTTTTCAGAAATTGCTTTTAAATCATTCGAAAGATATATATATATATATTCTTTCGAATGATTTAAAAGATATATATATATTCTTTCGAATGATTTAAAAGATATATATATATTCTTTCGAATGATTTAAATGATTTATTCGAAAGATATATATAATCGAAAAAGATATTTTAGTGGCAATTTAAAATAAATCGAAGTTATAATCCTCAAGCAAACAAGCAATAAATTTATAACAGTATGAAATTATCAGTCCGATTCGGAATGAAATGTAACAAAACAAATTGTCAATGTTTTTTTATTATCTGACTTAATCCTTTAAAGTTTTCAGTCATTTAATTTTAATTTAACTGGAATATTTTTAATGTTGGCAGAAAATTTCATACATTCTTTTAAATACTTTATTTCTGCCTGATGCATTTTTTTCAATTTTCAGCGTTAAATATGAAGGTGAGATCTTATATTTATTTATTTTTGAAATAATAACTAACTTCTTTACTATTGGGTATTTTCTTAATAATTTTAAACTTTTGTTAATTTATTTTAATGTGTATCTTTGAAAAATTTTCAATATGCAAAAAAATATCATTCAAATTGTACTGCAAAGTATTAATTATTTAGAAAATGTTCAAAATTTAGATTTTTTAATATTCTTGTATTTTAGTTCGATTGCCCTAGTATTATAAATATAAAAGCGATGCTATATTTATGTATTTCTAAACAATAATAACAAATTTCTGTATAGTTTAGAAAATTGTTTTTTGTTTTTTTTTATTTTGTACTATTTTATTATTGTTAATTTATTTTATATATTTCAAAATTTTAAATATGCTAAAAAATATAATTCAAATGTATTGTTATATATTAAATATTTAGAAAATTCTTTAAATTGAAATATTCATAAAATTCTAGAATTTTTCCGCTTTTCTCTCAGGACATCAGACATTTTTCACTCTGGTTAATAGTCTGAAAAAATTCATACCTCAGGATGAAGGAAACTTTAGCTTACCTTAGAAAACTGGGTTCAAACGTAAAAATGTTCAGAGATTAGAGTGTGTTTCGACAATTCTGGTATTTCATAAATAGAATTAATTCCACAACGGAATCGTAAAATAAAATTTTGGTTTTTTTTTTTGAAGCTTTTAACTTCTCAATAAGAACAAAGAATAAAATTAATTATTTGAATATTCAGTGGAAATTTTTTAGAGCATTCTTCACTTATTATATTGTAAATTTTCAGGATATTCCCAGCTCTAGATTATACGTAATTTTTACTTTTACAATTAAACATTTAATCCCAATGAGATCGCATTTACTCTTTGGCGGTATATTGATTACTAAGAATTAAATTTAAAAATATAATATTAAAGTTAAATCAGATATATTTAGAACAGAATCCTGTTCTTAAACTATTTATTAATAATTTTTTTAAAAAAATATTATCTGTATATTCCTAATTTTCCTTCAGAAATTTTCAACAGCAACTAATCTTTAATGTTTTCGTGAAACTTTTTTCTTTTTTATGTACAGATTTTTTCGATTTTAATGTCATATTTCATCTTTTTAAATTAATTCCGTTAAAATATTGGTTTATTTCTGTATAATGAAATATAAAAAATAATATAATTTTTTTTTCTTATTTACAGCTACAATCGAATTTATGAACGCTGACTTTTTTGAAATTTGGAAATATTTCTTCTCTCATTCTCCGAAAGTGTTTCATTCCTTTCAATTAAATTATTTGGAAATTTATGAGCAAGCTGAAAATGGAGAAAGATTCGACATACATTTGTGATAGTTGCAAAGAAAATGCAGATGAAAATGAAATTAAATCAAAAAATTATCGCTGGATCGTTTCAATAAAAACAGTATTCCATTGCGCTAAATGTTCAAGGTACTTCAACATAGGATACAGAGTTACAGATAAAATATCATTGCTCGATTCATCGAAAAATTCAGAAAGGGAATTAGTTGCTGAAAAGAGTGTAAATGTGCATTCCGAAGAGGATTCCAGAAACGATCATAAAATCGAAGAAAGCAAGCCAACTGGTTCAAATCGAAAATCATACATTTGTGAAAGTAAACCAAACCTGTTCTCAGCTGCTAGTACGAGCAAAAATATAGATGGCGGCAAAACGTCTGGGGCTGAACTCAGAATCCAGGAAAGCCAACCAATAGAATCACAGGAGAAACTGTACATATGTGACGTTTGCCTTCGAACCTATAGAAATAAAGAAGGCCTTCAGAGACATAAGAACCTACACAAACCGAATAATCCTTTTAGATGCACGGTGTGTCATAAGCAATGTGCATCTAAAATACTTCTCAACGAACACTTAATCAAACATTCTGAAGAAAGACGTTTCAAATGCAGTTTATGCAATGCAGCCTTTAAATTTAAAGGAGATCTTCGGAACCACATGAACATACATGATCCTCAGAATCTTTTCAGGTGTACTTTGTGCAGCAAGAATTGTGCTACTAAACAAGCGCTTGAGTCTCACATGTCGAGTCATTCGATTGAAAAGCCTTACAAGTGTACAGTATGCAATTCAACTTATAAAACTAGATCCAATCTTATCAGGCATAAAAACGTGCACATAAGAACGCATAAGAACGTACATACAGAGAAGAATCCTTATCGATGCAATGTGTGTAATAAGAACTACAGTTCTTCAACCCATTTGAAAAGGCACATGAGGAGTCATTCCGACGCAAGGCTACATAAGTGCAATATTTGTTCTTTTTCCTGCAAATCAAAATATCATCTCATTTTTCACAACAATAAGGAACATCAAACGGATAATTTGAAAGAAAAAGATAACTGAGCGAAAACTGTTTTTATCTATTTCTTAAGATTATTGTTCTGTTATAGTTTCAAGTTAATGCAATCCTTGGAAGAGAATTTTAATATCGCAATTAGTTCTAATTGTTAAGCATAATACGTCTTGAGTTTTTGACAAAATACAAAAGGCTTCTTAAAATCGGCTGAGACATCAAAGAAGGAAAGTCATAAATTATATAAGCTCATTATAAATTTATGTCTTAAGCCCTGACACATATATGTACTTATATAGCTTAATACGCAGCTTTTATCATATTGTACTGAATTATTTCCTCAAATTATTTGTCGTAAATCAAAAGTGATTAAAGTAATAATGAACTTTTTACAGATTAGGCTAATGATTGCCTTTTTTACAGCTCTAATAAGGATATTAATAGATGAGTATTATTAACATCAATTTCCGGCATTTCATTCCTGCTATCGAATTCTATTAATACAAAGAATTTTATGGACATACCTTTTTGTAATTTTTGTAGTTTTACATTCATTTCTAAAAGATATAAAAAACTTTAGTTTTTAAACAAATTATATGCTCCAAACTTATTTAAAATTTTTATTCCTAACAAACGGGTAACATGTAGATTTAAAATGTATATCAGAATCGGATCTAGTTTTGAGATCCTTTTTGTTTTAAAACTGTAAAACATATTTTTGGATATATGCTCTCTTGACTCAATGTTATTCCTAGACGTATTTTAAACGAAAAGCAAATTCATTGACTTTTATTATCCATTAGAACTTGGACATATTTGTCAAAATAAATTTTATATCCTTTTTTATTTCATGAATATCTTGTCTCTGTCATATTGTACAAGCTGTGAAATAAAAATTCCCTTTCTCTACAGAATGTTGTTAAATCTTTTTCTAGCATTTTATTTTATGAATGTTTCTTATAACTCATTTGAATGCAAGAAAAATTGACATCAAAGTCTTTATGCTTTCTCAATCGTGTCTTTTAAATATTTGAAATAACTAGGGCAAAGTCACATATTAATAATTTGGTGCCAATTACAAAAACTTGTAAATTAAATTTGATAAAATTAGGTTTTTAGTCTCACGTATAATTATAAAACTAACGCCATTTTAAAAGTTAAACAACTAACTACCGATTCTTATGAATGTTTAACCTCCATTCGGGGATGACATTTATGATTAGAATAATATCAATCCTTCACAGAAATTCCCTCTAAATTCTATGAAGAGGGTGAATCATTTTTTCTATTTTATTATTATTTATTATTCTTCCGCAGCCTAATAGAAGAACAGAAAAAAAAGGAATTTGCAGTTATCACTTTGTTTATTGAATTATGCCTTAATACTGAACAACGATTACTTACAAAAATAAGTTTTCTATTTCGTACACTGCAAGACTAAAATAATAATGTGATTATATTTTCATTGTGATGCTTTATGGTAAATGATATTTTTTGTTTGATTACTTGGCGCGTAAACAAATAAAGCTGACGCTTTTCCAACACGGAATTAGGCAACATATAACCTTCCATGAGTGAAGCATGGGTTTCAAGATTAATGTCGAAATAATCCAACGATTGATCGTGGAATATATTTATGGTCATAGCGAAAGCAAGCCGCATTGGAAATTGCAGTTGTTTAAATTCAAATGGTACTTCGGTTGGTACCATTGGGATCCAAGGTATCAACAAATCTTCTATCATATTATCCCTATAGAATTGTTGCTTTAATCACATTATTATGCAACTTTTTAACTGCTATCTGTGTGCCATTACAAAGACGTGGTGGGTTGATATTTCGTGACATTATGACCACCGGTCCTAATTTTAATTGAAGATTATGAGGAGGCAATCCTCGTAAATCCAGTGAATTTAAAAATTATTGTGGATAATTGACAACATCATTTTGGTTAATAGCACAATCAGCTAATTTATATGTTCTTAATTTCCTGACAATGTCATTTTGAATTACACACAAACTCTACTTTTATTTTCTTTCTGCAACCCCCCCCTTTTCCCCTTGTTTTACTTCACTTTCTACAAACACTTTTGTTTCCTTTCGTATTCTTTTTTTTTCCTTCCCTGCCCAAACTTTACTTTGGATAACATTGATTAAATATCGATTCAGTCTAATCAACCTTAGGGTATATTAAAGATAATTATAACACACCCATCTTGTATTTTGATTGACGTCAAATGTTTGGCAACTAGAGGGACAGTATTTTAACTTTTTAAGCAAATGTTTGAATCTTCTACGCCAGTTAGGGGTAACGAAAATTGATAAAGAAATTTTTAATTTCATCTATTCTGTTTTATTTTAATTGAAAAGCAATTCAGAAGGAATCCGAAAAAAACCCGATGAATTAACAATGTTTAATTTAAAATGCATCAAACACTAAGAAAAAAAAGAATTGGACATAAATCCTTTTAAGAATACTTAGAGTCTATCCTTTCAAGAATGAAATAAACACGTAAAGAAATCTTCATGCCGTATTTATGTATAAAAAGAAATTTTATCCAATAAAAATGAGCAACGCCATCAAATAAAATGAACAAAATGATATTCCCATCCGTTTGGAAAAATAAGTTTTAAATCAGTATAAGCTGCATAAAAGCAATATTTTTTCTTCTTTTTTCAAACTTCCGGTTTTCTAAAAATATATAAATAAAAATCAACCTATTTCCCATATTCCTTTCTCAACCATCCCAAATTTATAACTTTCTGATATCTTACTTATTTAGGGGGGGGGGGGAGAGAAATGAAGATATTTTGCAGGAAAGTAAGGTAAGTGTCATTTTAACTATTTTCCTCTAAGCTCTTTCTTTTTTTCTCTCCCTAAGAATCTTCCTCACGTCTTAACGAAAGTATTAAAAAAAATTAATCGAATCAGTCTGGCCGTTCTCCTGTTTTGCGCTTAGCAACGCATTTGTCGATACATTTTTATTTCTATAGATTAGATTTTCACGAATATTTTGTTAAATATGATTCACGTGAGGAGAAGGGTAAAAATTTTAAATTCGTAATTTCTCACCATTTATTGACTCAATTTACATACCACATCATTATTTATTTCATTATTAAAACATTTGTATAATTTTAAAAAATAATTTTTTAAACTTTAGGATAACACAAACTGAATTGATATTTTAATTAAATGGTGGATGAAAAGATCTTAAATTGTACGTTTTTATAGAATAGTAAGATTCAAATTTTCATAAACTGATAAATTTTAGTAATTGGTTTAGTACGTTGAAGTGCAACTTTTCCTATTTAAAATATTAGTGCCTCAAGAATATTTTATTAAACATAACACCCAGAGCAGAGTATCGAAAATTTTAAATTCGTAGTTCCTCATAGCATTTATTGACCCAAATTACATAAAATGTAGATTATTTCATTTAGACCATTTTAATTGAACTAAACAATATTTGTGCCTATTACGAAATATTTACAAATTGACCGTTGGGCCCGCATTCGAGTGAATACTTTGCATGAACTAAACAATTTTGTTTCCATGTAGTTGATTTATAGAATTAATAATGTAAATACTGTGAAATAGAAAACTTTCCCTTGCGTTTACTTTTTTAAAGAAAATATCATATTCATTTATTTCATTTCAAAGAATCGAGTGCTGAATTACATTTTCCTAGATTTAAATTGCAGAAAAAATTTTAAAAAAATGTAAACAGAATCATTTGAATCAATTTGTTAAGACTAAATTAAATACTGAAGCCTTATTCATTTGACAATTACTCATTATTACGACTTAAATCTACTTAAAAAACGATGAGCTTACAATTATAAGCATACAAAAAAATTCCCACAACTATACTTTTACAGCGTGCATCTTAAGTAAAACAACACAGCAAATCAATTAATCTAAAGTCGCTATCCGTTTAAATAAGTTGTCAACACAATGATCACAATGCGCATGCGTTAAACTTCACCGCCAGTAAAGACATCGAAAATGCAACTATTTTCTACATCAGTTGCGTTGATTAGAAATTTTTAATTTCTTTTATTCTGTTTTATTTTAAGTCAAAAGTACTTCAGAATGAATCTGAAAGATCGATTAATTAACGATGTTTAGTTTTAAAGGCAATTAGTGCAAGAAAAATAAACAGAATCGTTTGAAATCATCGGTCAGAAACATGTTAAGCCTAACCTCATCACTGTTAGGGGGAAAAACCTTAAAACCTTACTCATGTTGCGATGGGGGAAGGAAGTTATTTTGTCGGAAAGTTAGTTTTTAATAATTAAAATTATACATTTTGTAGTGGACTAAATTGTGAACCTAAACCATTCTCGAATCCAATTGAATACATACACAAAATTTCATCAATTTCATCATTCCTTTAATTCGAGACATTGTCAGAGGGAAAGGACAGTAACTGATGTGAGATTATATTTAAAAAATACGTATTATATGGAAAAGGGGAGAAGATCGCCAGTTTTCCTCAGATTTCTCTTCAAAATACCCAATTACGGGCTTTTTTTTATTCAATGTGATTATGTTTCGAACGTTCAACAATCTTGTTCTAGAATTTTGAAACGAAGGCAAAGGGTTAATAATGTCTTGAATTTCAAATACTTTTTAAATTGCAAAGAAAAATAATATTTAAAAAAATACTCTGGGTTTTTTTTGGGGGGGGGGGGGATTGATAATAGTCTGAGTGTCAAATATTTTGTCCTAGTTTTGTACTAGTTCTGGTTCTGAAATACATTTTGTTGACTCATCCGGCCAGACTGGAGTGGCGCCAATGGAAAAGCAGCAACAAAATGACTTTAGTTATTATTATTTTTTTTCTGTATCATCATTTTTCTTTATTTATGTTTCCGGTGGATTTTTTTGATTTCGATCAGTCGTCTTTCTGTATTTGCAATTCGCTTGCCTTTAATCGTTCCATTAAAATGGTAAAAATATTCTTTGAGGTCTGCTTTCTTTGCATAAGATTCAATTAATCTTCGGAATGAGGTGAGTAGATTTTAATTTCCACCATTATTATTCATTTATTTCTAAGTCGTTAATGCTTTATATTTTTGGCCCATCGTAGCCTGAGGTATCGATGAAGTATTAAAATTCATTACTCGAAAATCGAAATCAAAACAGTAGTTTATAATACTCAATATTCATTCTATTATTTAAACAGTATATTCTTTGTAGTTGCTATTTGTTATTAATGCAAAAATGTATAATGAGTCCTAAAATTTCTAAAACCGAAGTTCATTTTGAGCAAGTATGCAAGGAGTTAGATTTATTTAGTCAGTTAATTAGAGACTGTGGTAAAGAACAAGTCTAAAATCAAAATTTTAAAATCGAAAGTGAAATCTGCTGAAATTAAATTAACGGATATAGTTCAGAACTTTACAGTAAAAGAGAATGATGATAATTTGGGGAAGTATTTGAAATACCAGGAGATAATTTTGGATTTATTAGTGGATCTTGAGGAAAAAAACAGATCCAGAGTCGGATAATAATGCCAGAAAATCGGAATCCAAGGTTAAAGGTTCAGCCCTGAAATTACCTAAATATGACCTTCCGAATTTTTATGGGGATTCTGAATCGTGGATTTCTTTTAAAGAATTATTTATTTCCACTGTATTATAAAATGAAAATATGTCAAATCTTGAGAAACTACAGTATTTACATTCGTCAGTTAGAGGAAAGGCGGTAAAAATAATTCATGGATTCTCTTTAAAAGAGGAGAATTTAAAGCATTGCTGGGATTTATTATGTGAAACATTCGAAGATAAAAGACTGCTAGCGTTATCCCAAATAAATAGAATATTTTCTACAAGGATAGTGAAAGCATATAACTCAAAAACTTTGTTAGAAATAATTGATACATGCAATGAATCTGTTAGAAATCTTAATACTTTAGGGTTAGAGTTTAATTCGTTGAGTGACTTGATAGTAATTCAGTTTATGGTTTCGAAATTAGAACAACCGATAAAACGAAGGTGGGAATTAACATTAGAGAGTGATGAGATATCAGACTTAGATAAATTTCGGAAATTTATTGAGCGGGAAGCTCAAAGTTTAGATGACGTGACGGGTATTAAATCAGAAACGAAATTCAATTCAGCAAAAAAATCACCTGATGCTGGAGTAAATTGGAAACAAATAGTTAACAGTGTGATTGTTAAGAAAAGTTATACTTGTGTAGTGTGCAATCAAACGCATGCGTTATTTAAGTGCCCTATGTTTAATAAAATGCCAGTTTTTGAACGGTGGAAGGTTATAGAACTTAATAAGCTATGTCAAAATTATCTGCGTCAAAATCATCTTTTGGAAAACTGTAGAATTAACATAAATTGTAAAAACTGTGCAGAGAAACATCACACTCTTTTGCATGTATATGCAGCTAATGCCGGAAGTAATGAAGTAGTTGTTAACCATAATTCGAAACTGTCAATTTCAAATACAGCACAATTTTATTCTAGTAAGGCGTTGTTATCAACTGCTTTAATTAACGTAAAGGGCAAAGGAGGGAAAGTTAGTCAGTGCAAAGCTCTAATTGATAGTGGAAGTCAAAATTCGTTAATCACGAGGGCTTGTGCTGAACATTTAGGATTGGCACTACATAGTACATCACATAGTTTGGTAGGTGTTAATTGCATGGTTGCAAACACATTATTAGAAGAAACCAAATTTGAATTCACTCTGCATTTTTCAGCAGATTTATTTTCGGTAAATGCATTCGTGGTGGATAGGGTAACATCACCTCTTCCGAATTTTCATTTGAATCAGTACGAATGGCCTCATATCAAAGGGTTACAGCTCTCAGACCCTAATTTCTTCATACAAAGCACTATAGACGTGCTGTTGGGAGTGGACATTTTCTCACGTTTAATTAATGGAAATGTCATCATATGCCCAGTGGGAACTCCTACTGCATTTCCCAGCAAAATTGGCTGGTTTCTATGTGGTCAAGTTGACTTCAATACAAATGCCAATCTCAGTGTTATATGTCATATAATGTGTACAAACAATGATTCTTGTGTTAAAGAAACTTTAAAGAAATTCTTCGATTGTGAATCGTTACCTGAATCGGAAAAAATCTGTTATTCCGAAGATACGGTGGAACAATTGTTTCTAAATACAACGACTCGAGCCGATGAAGGGAAATATGTCGTTAGACTACCCTTCAAGGAAGATAAGGTGATCGGTGAGAGCAAAATGAGTGCTCTTCAGAGGTTTTATACTATCGAGAGAAAATTAAATCAAAAGCCTGACCTACGGAAACAATACATTCAATTTATGAAGGAATATATAGACATGAAACATATGACGCTCTAAAAACCATATGAAACAGCCCTTCAAACTAATTATTTCCTTCCTCATCACGGTGTAGTGAACGAGCACAGTACTACCACCAAACTTAGGGTAGTGTTCGACGCGTCATACAAATCGAATAACAACAAATCTTTAAATGATGTGCTATTAAAGGGACCTAAACTTCAAAGGAGTATTTTTGATATTTTACTTAAATTTAGAAGTTGTCCGGTTGCGTTTACGGCTGATATAGCCAAAATGTATCGGCAAATTTTCGTGGCCGAAGAGGATAGAAAATATCAAAGGATTTATTGGCGAGAAAATGCTGATCAACCAATCAATATTTATAAACTAAACTCTGTAACCTACGGCACACCATGTGCACCATATTTAGCCATTCGCACAATACAAAAGTTATGTGAAGATGAATATGAGAATTTCCCAATCGCTAAGAAAAACTTTTATGTCGATGATTTATTGGCAGGAGGAGATTCGATAGAAGCAGCTCAAGCCATAATTCAGGAGTTGCGGAAATTTATGAATTCAGGTGGATTTCCCCTTAGAAAATGGGCTTGCAGTCACCCAGAGGCTCTTTCTGGACTGCCAGAGTCCGATAAAGCAGATAGTGTAGTTCATTATTTTGATCAGGATTCATCCCAAAGAGTTCTGGGAATATTTTGGAATTTAAATTCGGACTGTATTCAAGTTCGGACTGTAGATCCCAAAAGCATCACTACTAAACGACAATTGTTATCGCAGATAGCTCAAACATATGATCCGTTGGGATTGATGGCACCTGCCACAGTCGTCCTGAAAATTATGCTTCAAGAACTCTGGTTGGCTGAAGTATCTTGGGATGAACCCTTACCTCGGCATATTCTCGACCAGTGGCTCAAATTTCAATCTGAACTCCCGCATCTGAAAGATATTCAAATTCCTCGATTTATGCATGTAGTTAATGCCACTAAAGTAGAAATTCACGGATTCTGTGATGCCTCTGCAAAGGCCTATGCCGCCATTGCCTATTTACGCGTAATATCCCACAGTATCCATGTATCTTTAATAGCTTCAAAAACGCGAATAGCACCCGTGAAACGCTTAACTTTGCCGCGGCTTGAGCTTTCAGGAGCAGTTTTATTGGCGGAATTGGTGAATGCTATACAGACTACCGTTAAATTCAAGGTCGATGAAGTCTTGCTATGGTGCGACTCCTTGATAGCATTAAGCTGGATATCTAACAAACCAGCAAAGGGGAACCAATTTGTGAAACATCGTGTGGAGAAAATAAACTCACTGACGACAATTGAGTCTTGGAGACATATACCGGGAAAACAAAATCCGGCTGATTCCGCCTCTCGAGGACTTTTCCCTGGGCAGTTAAAAGCTAGCAACTGGTTTGTTGGTCCACCATGGCTTCTTTCGGACTTTAACGTACCTCTAAATGTGTTGCCCAGTTCATCGATTTCAGAAGATAATATATTAAGAGATCAGGAACCTCATTGTTTAGTAGTAGAAACTATCCAGTTCCCGGACTTTCTATTGAAATATTCGTCATACTTAAAACTAGTTAGAATCGTTGCATGGATTTTCAGGTTTTCTAATAATGTTAAATCCTTGAAAGTAACCGGACCATTGCAATCTCAAGAAATAGATTATGCGAAACGAAGAATAGTCAAACTTATACAGGCGTCAGAATTCTTCGAAGATATCCGACAATTAAGAAAAAATAAATCAGTGAAACCAACCAGTAAATTGTCGCCATTAAATGTATTTTTAGACTCAGACAGCATTCTTTGTGTAGGAGGTCGACTAAGTAAACATCAAACATTATCGTTCGACCAAAAACATCCTATGCTAATTTCAAAGCCATATATCGACCTTAATTATACAACATTTCCACAAAAGCAGTTTCCATGGAGGACAAAATCTTGTCTTATCATTAATTCGTCAAGAATACTGGATTCCGGATGGACTTTCCACTGTGAGAAAAGTACTCAGAAATTGTGTAAAATGTTTTAAATTAAGTGCAAAACCCATTCAACAAATGATGGGTGATTTGCCGGTGCCTCGCATCTCAATAAGTCGACCATTCGAAAAAACTGGGGTCGATTATGTTGGACCAATTGTTACCAAATGCCAGCATCAGAGAAAAGCCACCAGATTAAAATCGTACATATGTTTATTCATTTGTATGAGCACCAGGGCTATCCATCTAGAACTAGTCACCAGTTTATCTACAGAAGCGTTTTTAGCGACCCTACGACGTTTCGTCGCACGTAGAGGCTACCCAGCCGACATTTATTCCGACAATGGGAGGGACTTTGTGGGAGCCAATTCCTACATAAAATACTTAATTGACTTATCTTGAAGTGAGGCTATTCAAGACTTCTCCTCCGCCAAGGCTATCACGTGGCATTTCATGGCCCCCTATGCCCCCAATTTTGGTGGGTTATGGGAGGCGTCGGTCAAATTAACTAAACGTCATCTACTGAAAGCATGTTAAGGTTCGCTTTTAACATTCGAAGAGTTGTCCACATTATTATGCCAAATTGAGGCATGCGTAAACTCAAGGCCTCTGGTACACATGTCCCCTGATTCCAGTGATATCAGAGCCTTAACCCTTGGCCACTTCCTCATAGGAGCTCCTATGATGGAACTTCCTGAAAGAAATATACTCCATACTAATCTAGATTGGAGTTTATCTTCTAGATATTGCCTTCTCCTCCAGCTCAAGAAGCAGTTCTGGATACGCTGGTCCAGAGAATACCTTTCCCAGATGATGTCTCGTCCCTTAAAGCACCGAAAGAACAGAGTCATCCAAGTTGGTGATTTAGCCGTCATTCAAGAGGACTCAGTGCCACCTCTGTACTGGAAAATAGGCAGAGTAGTCAACGTATTCCCCGGACGGGACGAGGACACTCGCGTTGTGAAGCTGAAGGTCGCTTCCGGAATCAACCGCCGTCCAGTTTCACGACTGGCCTTCCTGCCAGTCTCTTCGCCGGGCCCCACAAGATGTTGACTCATCCGGCCAGACGGGAGTGGCGCCAATGGAAAAGCAGCAACAAAATGATTTTAGTTATTATTATTATTTTTTGCTGTCTCGTCATTTTTTCTTTATTTTATGTTTCCGTTGGATTTTTTTTTATTTCCATCAGTCGTCATTCTGTATTCGCAATTCGCTCGTCTTTAATCGTTCCATTAAAATGGTAAAAATATTCTTTGAGGTCTCCTTTCTTTGCATAAGATTCAATTAATCTTCGGAATGAGGTGAGTAGATTTTCATTTCATAATCAACCATTATTATTCATTAATTTCTAAGTAGTTAATGCTACATTAATTATTATGTATTCTTCTTTGAAATCAAAGGCGTATTCTAAAAGCTGACCTATTTCCACCAATATAGCTTTATCATTACGCATGCTTCTTTCAAAGCAGATGCGTTTTTATTTCGGCATGATTCAATAAAAAGCGGAGATTCATGACATTCATGAAGACGAATTCTTTGATTTGCGTAATGTATTAATTAAGAATGAATTAAGAAAAGCATTGTTCTAACTTGTTTGTCACCACATTAATATTAAATAGGAGAATTCTACTGAATAGTATTTATAATCATTCATTTTTAGTAATGTTTACGCATGCGTGTTTCATTCCTTTAAACGTGATTAGACCAGAGTCTCAAAGCAAATTAGTAAGTCACGCGTTTTTTCTCACAGATACAAAAGGAAATTTTCTTGTACAGTAATATAAAATTGAATGAAACTGCTTAGCGACACACAACGCAGGGTGTTTCCCAACACATATACATAATGAAATTTGTTTGTAGAGTAAAAAAAATGAATAAAACTATTGAATTTAATTACAATTAATTCCACACATTTTAGCACACACGTGAACAATGAAATTTGCTTTACTGCAATTAAAATATTTAAAAAAATGTTAACATTTTTAATGAGAGATCTCGGCAGGAACAATTTACCGAGAAGTGGAAGTGCGCGAAATATCCGGTCATTTAACTTAATTAAAAGAGGGAAGCAGAAAGTTACACTAAAAAAGAATTTGTTAATGAAAGCGTGTTGTTTCCAGAAATTTTGATTCGCTCGGCATTAACGATTCTATTTCTAAGTGCAATCCGTACCGAAATAAAATAATTATCTTGTGGCGTCATCTACACTTCATACTGGGTACTAATATGGAAAACGTTTTTCTGGATTTGTTCCTTTAAACTGAGTTTCATTAATTACAATGGGGCGGCATAAAACAGACGATAATATTCAGGCATATGCTTTTGCCTGCTTTAATGGATACTCGTTGATATTGTATCTTCGAATACTTTTTTGTGAATTGTTTTGATAAATTTTCATTATTAATTTGAATACGGAAATGGTGAATCATTTAAATGTGTCAACCCTGGGGACATTCATATGAAACAAACTGTATGTGAAAAATGACAATAGTACAAAAAGTGAACGAAATCAAAACTCCCTGACACTGAGTTCTCTATACAGCACACTTCTCAAAGTAAAGGCTCCAAAATTGGGTAAAATACTATTCGTGACATCGGGAGACGGAGTACACGAAAAAAAATTAGTTCCAGAAACACCGATAGATAGCGCTATATAACAGAAACCAGGCTAAAAAGATACAAATAATCGCACATAAAAAATGTGGTAGGGAAATGTTAATTTCTGTTATCTATATATATGAAAGGAACACAAGAAGATAAAACAATTTAGAAAACTGATATTTTCATTGAACTACAATTTCGCACAATAAGAAAAAAAATTACATAAATATTTGGTTTGCTTCTGCTGTTCTAGTTTATGTGTTGTTTTTGTTACTTATGGAACTTCCCATGTACAAACCCCCGCTGATACAGCAGCAGATTTAAGGCGAAAAGAACATCTCTTGTTTTTGAAGTAGTGCCAACTATGGTCATGAGTACATCTTAGCTCACTCTCACCACATTTGCTTCAGGAGGGTGGGGTACAGTCACACCTTTCACAGATAGCACAAAGAAGAACATCCATAAACAAACCAGGACTCGAACCCGGGTCTCCCAGGAAACGAGGAACGAGCGCTACCTTTGTACCAGAAAGCAGGCGTTTTAGTTTATGAAACGGATGAAGCTGGGGAAAATGCCTTTCTCATCAGCGATGGCTTCTTGCTTCTCTTGTGAAGTCATTTTATGAAAACAAAGGAATTGCTGCAGCTGCATTTCTAGTGTTTCTTCGGTTTCAGAATTTGTGCAAAGGGCCAGCAAGCACCAAGTCATGCTCGAAAATTTTCCTGCGCCCTAAATGCAACAGCGCCAATATCATGATTCAATTACCTCTCTGCAAATTGAAGTGCCTCTTTTGGACTCATTGTATTGAAGTTTCTTCGAAACATTTTAATATAATGATAGAGCAATTATTCGCGCGTTTCTGGCAACCTAATCCTCTCGTTCTACACATTTTATTCCCTGTGATTTTTTTTTTGGGGGGGGGGATATTTAAACATCTTGTCAACGAGTCGTGGAGAAGTTTCGTTGTGTTTGCATGGAATATCACTTGTTTATTCGAGATGACGCAGGCCTCCTGCACGAAAAAGGTGTCCGGACAAACAGTACAGATGGCTCTACGAATACCCTATAGTTCATCTGGAATAATTTTTCAGTTTTACAGTTTCAAGACGTAAAGGAACGAGTACTCCGAAGAAGAAGAAGTCTTTAGACGGATTGGTTTAGTCTAGTTATAATAACGTCTGAGCTGGCTTACTTCTCTTCAAGTACAATCGCAAGAGAAGGATGCATAAGAGCACAAACTGATTCTCGTGTGACTATGCCACGTACAAAATTCAAATAATAATAATAATAATAATAAATAATATAAAAATAAGAATAATAATAAGAAAAATAAAAATAAAAGATCGTGAAATGTGGCAATAAATTATAAACAAATATCTTGTAACATTTGTAATCTTTCAGTATACAGAATCAGCAAACACAAATCGTGACATTTAAAAATATTTTATTACAATCGTTGTATTTTGTAATTAACAATTTCTGAAGATGCAATGCTAATATATGAATTTAAAAATATCATATGTAACATTATGCGTATGAAAAATGTATTAAAAGTAATTGGTTTAGTTATATTAATGTCTTGTTGAAAAGCAACACTAGCACTGTTTGGGGACGGACCCTGTAATTTTGAACCTCTTTCTGAAGACGAGGGCGAAACCCGAAAGCCTCAAACCAGCGGGAGGACGTTTGACCTTCACGAATGCAACGTGAAACAGACCTCCCCTACCACACGACGGTTCTTCAGCGGAAATCTTGACTCGAACTTGGAGCCGACGATCCTCGAGCCGTGACCTGCCCACCATGCCCATCTTTAGATATTTTTTAGATGCACATCAAATGTTACATTTCAGATATAAAAACATTCTTATAAAAATAATAGCCAATTTTACCTTCTGATTATATGAAAGAAATGTAATAATAGAGAAACTAAGCAAAGAAGCCGTTTTTTTTTAATTCAGGGTGCGTTATTCTTTTAAATCTGTTATCCTTTTGTCCTTGTATATTGAATTAACCCCGATTAATCTTCGTCTTCACTGTAACTTAAAGCATTATTCAATCAGAGAAGTAAATTTTATTGCTTTTTACCTTTTCTCGACTAAAAAAGATCAGACGGATTTACAGTCACAATAACTTTTGTTCAAATAAATATCTTCCTCAAACTGATCTTATTTTATTTATTAAGTATATGAGGATAAATTGTAGCCTATCTAAATGGTCTCAGTATTTCGATTACGGTTATTATTTAGTTCCTGTGTAGTTGTGACTAATGGCACTTGCCGTTTCGGACAAGCTTCCGCTGATACGATCAGCAGATTTTTAAGCCTAAAAAATGCGTCGCTTTGTTTTACTGGTAGCGCCATCTGGTGCCAAGAGCTACATACACGTCATAACCCTTTTTAGGGAGCGGACTCCATTCATGCAAATTCATTCATTCATCTCAAATCATAATTCAGACTGAATCTTTTTTATTACTTATGATGATATAGTGTATCATTATATTGTTTACGATTACATTTTCAACTTTTTTGGTGTTTGTTTAGTTTAGTTTCCTTAACATCCCGCTATTTTCAGAAGATTTGAACCGAAGTCAGATGACGAGGAGGGCACCTGGGTCCGTACCACCGCTTTCAAATCTTCCTCAAGACACTGGCGTGGAATTTCTATATGCAAGTCACCGCTCAGTTCTTGTTTATCGGGTGGGTTTACCTTCTTTAAATATTTAGTACGACCATCTGTACGGAAAATATGCACTTTTAGATTATTAAAAATATAATTTTATAGATTAATAAAATATAAATATTTAAAATTGTATAGATTTTTAAAGATTAAATGCATTTAATTTTATAGATTATTATAAGATAGGAAAACTTGAATTGAGCAAAAGCTGCTGCTTAAGATTATTTGTTTTTCCTAAATTGTACGTCCACCTTCTAAATGAAGAATCCTCCCTCCTATATCCAAAAGATCGGAAAACAATTTTAATAAGCTTGAATCAAATAAAAGATTCACAATTTTCTTTTTTAAAAAAATACGAAAAAAGCGTTTTCTTTCAAATTATAATAAAAATTGACATAGGAAAATAAAAATTAAAATTAAGTCAACTAAGCATAATTCAATGAATCTTGTCAGAACATCATTTCTTGAGCGGCTGAGAACCACGTGCTCGTGCAAGTAAAATTATATTTTTATTCATTTTAATGGTTTTCACTGAATGAGTCACGGTCCAAAAAAGTCACATTGATTCTTTAAAAAAACATTCAATTTCCTATTTATTTCATTTCATATAATCATATGCTCAAAATGACATTTGTCTAGGTTTTATTTGCTCTAGTCCTTTACTTATTTTTTTAATCAGAGCTTTTGTAAATGCAATGGCAACACATTATTAAAATATAACTTTTGCTCCTGCAGATAATTACATTTTATTTTTCGCCTAGGGATTTTTGTTGAAGCCAAAAATTTCATAACGGTAACAAAATCATGTTCTGACATGATAATATAGATATGGGTATATAAAATTTATTTTAAAAACATATGTATTTTAATTAAAATTATAAAAATAAGAAACTATTATTTATTTAAAATATCTAAAAACTAAATGATATTATATTACGAATATATCCTATTTCAAGATTTTTTTATATCTGGATTATTATTGAATCTTCAAGTTTGATAGAATTACTTGTTAATAAAGAAAGATTTTTAAAAATTCATATTATTTAGCTTCAAAATCTAAGAATCTTTTGATACAGTCGCAGAAAATTAATTTTCAAACACACTGCAGGTTTCAAAAGTGAAAGTTGGTCAAATTAGAGAAATTACACTATCATGCCACGTATTTTCCGTATTAAGATTAAGAAGACAGATCCGTCGAGATATGTAATCCAAGTCGTCTTTTCAGTTTTCCACGTTCTTCTATACGCTTGAAATTATCTTGTTCACGTATAAATGAAAGTATCGCTTCTTTTACTCTATCAGTCCAAATAATTCGGATAGACATGATTCATATAACTGTACATACATACACACAAACAACAATTTTATATATAATAATACCAGGTATGTAAATAAAATGTAATCATTTTCAGAAGTGTGTTTAAGAATTAAGAGATTTTAGAAAGCATTATCACAATTATCAAGAATTCACAATGCACAATTTCACAAATTCAACTTTTTATTTTATTAAAAACTCTATTCCAGAGAAATGTGTTACAAAATAATTAACTTGAGTACAGATTTTGAAAGCTGGAATTCTTTCTGTGTATCTTCAATGCAAATTATCCATTTTGTGTTTTTCCTTCATGTGAAAAGTGAGACGCGAATTTGTTTTGTAAGACCACGAACAAATATTGCATTTGTAGGGATTCGAATCAGAATGCCTCAACATGTGTCTTTCGAGATTCCTACTGGAAATGCAGTTCTCATTGCACACATTGCATCGATAAGGATTCTGCACTTTATGCATGTTCATGTGCCTACAAAGGTCAGATTTAGTTTTAAACGTTTGAGAACATTCAGTACACTTGAAATGTCTCTCATTCGAATGAGTGGCCAAGTGCATTACAAGCGCTTGTTTAGTAGCACAATTCTTGCTGCACAATGTACACCTGAAAGGATTCTGTTTATTATGTATGTTCATGTGGTTTCGAAGAGTCTTGTGAAATTTATAAGCCGCAGGGCATAAACTGCATTTATAGCGTTTTTCTTTCGAATGCTTGTTTAAGTGGATCTGTAACTCTGATTTATATTTAAAGTTTTTATCACACAGGTTGCATCTATAAGGATTATTCTCTTTGTGTACGCTCTTATTTTCTTGAAGGCCTTTTTTAGTCTCGTACATTCGAGGGCAAACGTCACATTTGAACGGTTTTTCTTCTTCATCGATTGGTTGGCTCTCATTGATTCTGTGGTCAGTACCAGACGTTTTATCGCGATCTATATTTTCACTCGAAATAGAGGCTGAGAACTGGTTTGAAATACGACCTCGAAGGGTTGAAGGTTGCATATTCTTCACTTCGTATCCTAAATGGAAGGGATGCAAGCCTACACCACACACATATAAACCTTCCTTTGAAAATACCCGACAAAATGTTTTTAATTGACTTTCCTCTGCAGAGAGATTATTCTTGCAAGCTTCGCAAATGTACCTAAAATCTGTATTCATATTCAAACTTTAAATTTCGAATTTCCTTGATTTCATCTTGACTACCCACTGTGATGGAATGCTTTATTCTTAAAACAGTTCGTTTTCTTAAAATCGGTTATACCTGAAAATAATAACACAGATTATATTGTTGGTATTAATTATAAATAAATCTGTTGCCTGATTAATATTAATTTTTTAAAAATAAAATGATACTTAAAAACTCCGATAAATGATTTATGTGAAAAACGTTTTTAAGGACAGTATTTTAAATTAATGCTAATAAAATATTACAAGAACTAGAGAGCTTCTCATATTATTTTGTTTAATTACGATGAAATGAAATATGATGAAATTTGAGGAGGAAGAAACTCGATTTCCAACTATTCTGTCACATTTTTGCAGTTTCGAATTTTTTATTTCCTATAATCTTGTTATTTTTAAGGAAACTAAAGACTGGAATATTTAAAATATATAATGATTTTATTTATTTAAAAGATTATGTTTTAAAATCTATTTGATGGTGCTAATTGTGATACATAATGAAATTTTACACACAGATTTATAAACACGTCTATTCCTTTTTTAATAATTACTTTGTATAAATGTAATCTGTTGTGAAAATAGGCTTTGAGTTTTAGTTGAAAAACAATGTGGAATTTTATATTTCTCTGAATTAGGCAAACTACCAAAATACAAGAATCTATTATTTTTCAATTGCCTTAATCATAAATAAGTTATCAATCTTAAATAAAAGATAACCAAAATTTTACTAGAATTTTTTCTAACGGTTTTGTTATTAAAAAAAATTAAAAATATTTTCTTCAGAATGTTAAAAAATAACCCTGACATTGGACGCCAGAATTACATAGCTTAATTTTCTAAACCACCCATTTTCAAGTTCTAAGGTGTTTTCAAGACGTTAAATTCAGACAGTATATATAATCATATAAATAATATTATAAGAAATACGCAGATATTTCATAGGTACAATTAGTACAATGGTTTGATTTTTATTTATATATTTAAACCGTAATAATGTTTCTTAAAAAATTGCAGTATTAAAAATCCATTTTCTCAAGCATTAAATTAAGAAAGTGAACAAAAATGAGTAAATAATATCATACAGAACGTGTTTGCTCCTCTGATTTCGGTCCGATATGCAAATGTATGACTACAACTAATGTTCAATAAAATTCCAATAAAACTTCAAAAAGAACAATGATTTGAAACAATTTAATTGTTTTTGTGAATTGTTGACTTCATATTGAACGAATTAATAAAACATTCTCAGTCTTTTCGTGGCATCAACGACAGAATGTTTAAAGGACAGATTTCAATGCTTTCTCCATAAGCATATTAGAGCTTCAAACCATTACTATTGGTCCATCAAGAATTTTTTTCTGGCACTATTGTGCAAAAGAAATTAAATCTAGTATAGTTGATCATTTTGATTTTTTTTTGGCAGAAGGGCTACAGGAATCTTTTATTCTCACTGACACAAGTATGAGCACGTGGAATACCAAAATTCGACATTGGTAACTTAGGCTTGCCGATTAATTGCAATTAGCACGTCAGGAGCGGTTATTGTTGCCTTCGTTTTTATTTTGATGAAAAAAATATGAGATTGCAAAAGCATTCGGAATTTTAAAAATCATTACCGCTGTTGCACCAATTTTTAAAATACCCATACCACTAAGGATACAAATTATTAAAAAATAAATCTTTTGATTTTATTTCTTTGCTTTGGTTTTAAATTCGTTAAATGCTACTTACTCAAATTAAATGTCTAATATTTTAAAAATATGTAACGCACTCAATCGACGAAACATTTTGAAATTCTTTGAATTATTTACTTTATGCCACTTTAAAGCTCTATTTTATTTCTACTATGAATTCATCGCAGATTCAAATGCTTTTAATACCGAATCCCAAATAATCTAAAAATTAAAGAAATTTTAAAATAAAACTCTTTTTCAGTTATGACGCATCTTAATTTCTATCGTTGCAAGCATTTCCTATGGTGAGAATTAAAATAATACAAAACTGGACAAGATTTGGTTGGGTGAACCATTCAGCAAATCAACAATAGATTATTTTTATAGATTCAAATTTTTTCGTACTTTTCAGAATTTATTTAAAATCTTTCATATAAATTAAGGAATCAAATTTTTTAAAAAACTAGGAATCCTTTCGTTAGAATTTTTCTCATTCTATAAAAGTTGAATTTTTTTGCAAAATTCTCAACTTTAAAATGATAGCGGTGGAGACCTCACCTTACATAATAGTAAATAAGCACATTGTAAATATTTCGTTTATTTTCTATAATATTAAGAGTGTCATTCTTTTAATAAACAAAAGAACACTTTGTGATATTTAAGGAAATATTATATTTTATAACCAATTTTAATCCGTGTACACATGGGCAGAAGAAACAGGATCAGTTGCGCAGTAAATTAAGTAGAGTAAATATTTTGAAATTTTTAATTTCATATTCAAATTATTTCAGCACAGTTTTAATAGCAAAGCTATAAAAAGCATTTTTTATATTTAACTTGAAGAATGTAATAAAATGAAATAAAATGTATTGTACTCAAAAGAATGTTTCAACTTTCAAATAAGTCAAAACAAAAGCAAAACAATAAAAATATCAAAGCTCACCTGTCGTTTTCAATGATTAAAAAGCGAATATGTTCATCAGAAATTCGTTAATGATTTAAAAACTATGGATGTATCACTCAACAATCTATACTTAAAATTGTTGCAGATTTATACACTTAAAATGGTTTAAAAATTAAAGTCAAGTCAAAGATTTGTTGCTAATATCTTAATTTGAGCTTATGATTGCTGACACCGATTGTTTGATTGGTTTTTAGAGTTTTTGCTTATATCAAAATATTTATCGGTATTCACTTGATTCGTTAAAAGATGATTTTTTGGAATTAATTCTTTAGAAAATTGTTAAATAATAAAAAAGAATCGAAGTAAATTTAGTTGAAGGACTTTTATGAAAGAGCATGTGCCCTTTTTTATTTGCTTCTTCATGTAAAACAAAAATATGCTTAAAATTTATTTGAAGGCGTTTTAATCTCATCTTAAAAGTATCTCCAAATTTCAAATTGTATGCACAATATGAAAGTTAATATGAATATAGGTCAAGACAATTCCTTTATTTTTCTGAATAGCGCAGAGGAAAAAATCTTGAATTTCTCGAATGGATTTATTTTAGTTTCAAATTGGATTCGAGTGGTACCGATGTTCCTATTATAAAAACAAAAAAGAATAAAAGAACTTTCATACTTTTGTGATTCGTGGATTTTTTAAAAAATATTTCTGCTTCATTTTAAGTCTTTTATATTAAAAAGAAATGAAGTCTTACACTTTTGTGTATGTAAACAAACATAGATTTGAATCTGAGAGTAGTAGGGTAACAAATGTTTTATTGTTAATGATTTCATAATGCCTTGCGGTCCTATCAAATTTGTTGGTTATAATTATGCTGTAGTAAAGTAAACACAAAAAATTTATTATATAAAATATCATATAATAAATGTATTGTTTTTACTATAATGATAGTTGCAGTTACGGTTGTAATGACTTCTTCAGAGAAATTGCTACAATTTGGAATTTATTGAGCAATTGTTTTTAACATTTTTTCATAGAATATTTAAGTTCTCCATTTTTTGTTGAGTTCCTTTTGTGTTGAAAATTATATAGTGATTACATAGATTTCCCGTTGGTTGAGAGCATTAGGGCTAATTTCTAAAAATAATTTCGTAAATTTTAAACCTGATAAAAATCCTGTCCGAATGCACCTTTCGTGACATACCCAAGGACGTCTCTTCAGCATAGAAATATTAAATAACGATTATTCCTAAAGCTTAAGTATTATGTTCGAAGTGAAGAGTTGTTTCGTCAAGTAATCAATCAGAAATACACCCACAAATCAGCTAAGATCTTGGCACGAAACAACTTTTTCCCCTTATTATTTAATAAACTTTTAAAGGCAATTATTTTCTCCTATGTGAAAATTTTATTATGATATCGCCGAATTTCCGTATTTAAAAAAAGACGACAGACGTTCAAATTTTTTCTTGTGATTTATGTTGATTTTACCGTTATAAATTTATTAATTAACTTTAATTTTTAATTAACTTTAAATTTTCTAATTATCTTTAATTTTAGGAAAATTTCATTACTTTTGAAATGGAAGGAAATTTGAACATACGAGATTGAACATAGTCTTTGGAGCCACTAAGTACATTAGGATATCATGTAAGTCCATACTGAACAGAAATAATTATTTCATTCAGGAATTATGCAAAAAAAAAATTATGAATAGTGTATTCACACTGCAATTGTAAATACTTTCATATAATTCAATTTTTATTTGTCATTAGACACCCTTAGTGATTAGCTAGTACGCCAGATTATTCATCAAATTCAATTTCAATTAAATAGTTGAAACTTGATCGCATACCTACAATGCCATTAAATTATTAGGGATTCAAATTTCTCTATTATCACGTAAGAACTTGAAGTGGTTTTCATTAGAAGATTTTGATGCCACTGAAATTTACTTGCAGAAAATATTTTTACTTGCTTTTATTGTCCTTGTATTATTTTTGTGTAGGCTTCTTTGACAGCAGCTGAGTTTTTCAAAGGTTAAACTGCTTTTACCAGCATTGCTTTATTTTTACGTATGCTTTTTTTTTACCGCAGAAGTGTTTTTTTAAGAATGACGAAGAACTATAATATCATATCTGTTATATCATCTCAAAATTGGTAATTATTCAAAACTTTGTTTGCCATTTAGAAAAATTTAAAAGAAATTTTTTTAAAAAAAATCTTTATTTAACGATTGTGAATGGATTATTTTTAAATTTGTCCATCCGCTGATATTAGCACGAAATTTAAAATATTAAAAAGGTTTATTTCGAAAATAAACTTGAAAGAGGCTAAGTAAGAGCGTCATATATTTAAAGTCTTAAAAGCAACTGCAGTTGTGTTTTTTTCATTGATGCGCTTTTTTCAGAATTCTTGAGTCCTGTTCCTCTCCCTTTCGTATCATCAATAGGTAAATGGATGCAAAATCCAATCTCCTTTATTTTATTTGACCAATTTCACCGGTTTCTTCGTTTTTACAATCCTGATTCTTTCCAAATTTTTATGCTATATAAAATATAGTAAAATGATTTCATATATATTGAAATCAAACAACCAGAAATATTTTTAAAAAATAAAAGAATTTTTTGCGCAATTTATAAATTATGTTTTTATTTATTTAAAGTCATTTCTTTTTAAAAGCAAAAATATTTTAAATAATTTATCAAACTTTTACACCAAAGACATAAACTTTTAAAAAATATACATCAAAATAACTATACTGAGAAATATATACTAGTTCAACAGTAGTTTATTTGGCGTTGAAAACATCACAATGGAAGAAAAGTTGAAAATTCCTTTTCCACTTATCGCAATTCAATGCTTATTACAAATAATGCTTTCACTAATCACTACAACCTAACTTATTGATAAATTTTAAATAGAGTAAAATTTTAAATTAAAAGTTAAATTAATAATATAACATTTTAAAACGGAGAAAATCATCTAAAACCAATTCTAATTACATTACCAATTTTCAAAACAACATATATTAGGAAATTAAATGTACGCAAACCAGAAAAAAAACTGAAATCTTAGTACAGTTATTGTGTACTAAAATGAATAAATTCAAAGTCACCTAGCCCATAGAGTCTTCGACGCATATTTACCAAAATGGATAAAATCTAAGGAGTTATCTGAACTCAAATGTGCAGAACAATATTAGTAGTTCCAATTGTGGTAAATATATCTTTTATTTCATTTGTTAGAAAAACAAACTTTGTTTAATTCCATACAAATGAATGTGATTCTTTAAATAATGGTTTGTCATCGAGCATTTTCGTTCTTTGCAGTACTTGCATGCGAATTGAAATCTGAAATCATATTTTTATTGTGTAAAAATTATGAATTTAAAAAATTCAGCCGAACATAAGATATCATTTAAATCGAAAATTTATGCAATTGAATTTTTGAGATGAAATATCTCAAGAAGCTGAAATAGAATTAATATTTAAAAAATGCCTTTGCAATATGCAAATTTAAACGTCTCTCAATATATTTCAGTTTTCAAAAACATAAAATCAAATAGAAGTTTTTCAAAAATTGCTTTTAAATGATTTGAAAAGGATATTTAAGTATCGACATAAAATAAA
>JAOUZG010030175.1:0-11680 GCA_026289955.1 Argiope argentata
TGTTGTCTGTGAATAAATGTACTTAGTGTCAAAGTGTTTAGTTACTTCAAGCTAAGACATTACACTATGCTTTAACTTATTGAAAAATTTAACACAAACTTCCAATTGTGACGGTGAAGTAGTATTACTTTGTCTCTCTCGATGGGTTTTAGTTTTGCCATGTTCAAATACAAATGGGCAAGAAACAAACTTTTCTGTGATAGATTTCGTCCGAAAAATTGTGTCTCAGTTCAGATATTGATAAACAGTTTTAGTACAAAAATTGCTACCCAAATTTCATCCATTTAGTTCATTTTCTCTTCTAATTATTTTAAGAAAAGATTCTAAGAAAAAAAATTTCTAAAAATTAGGTTTTTAGGTTCAAGAAGGTTTAAAATATGGATTTTATTTTATTTTTAATTTTCTCGTGTACAAAATATGTAAAAAGAAAATACTATAAACGTCAAGGAAATTTAAATTGAAGAACATTTTAGGCCTTCCTGAGTTCGAAAATGACATTTTTTATAAAATGTTTATCTGTGTGCGACAAAGATTTCTCAAAACGCTTTGAGTTAGACGGTTGAAATTTAGATTTCGGTCTTGACACTAAATTTGCAAATTTTTTTTAATTTTTTACATTCTTATTTCTTACGTTTGCTTGATTCTTTGCATTCAAGGGAAGTCTGTCTGTATTCCAAGTTGTTCGAATATAAGTTAACATGATAACTGCGAAACCAAAAGGGCTGGATATATAGATTCCGAACACAGATTTAACACCCATTGACACCTGTCAAAGTTTGAGATTAAATCAATTATGAGTGACTGTTTGTCTAACTGTACTTTCAGAAACATATAAACGGGAAAGTTTAAAAACGCAATGTCTTAAATATATCTAACTCTGTATGAGATTTTGCTACAAAGTGCAGTTTTGTGTTAAATCTTTATTTAAATCAAATGGGAAAAGAGTATCCAAAACACAAATTCGGTTTTCGAATATGAGTACCCGCATTTCAGCGATTAATCTAAAAAAATACCAAGGTAAATGTTTTTATACAAAATTTCTAGATTTCTAACATACTATGAACAAAATCCGCTGTGAGAAATCCGTCTGTCCGGGTGTTCGAATATAATTTAATACAGTAACTACAAAGCGAAGATAGCTTAAAAAATAAAATTAAACACACAAAATTAACGTTTACAGTCTAAACACCTATGAAATTTAAACCTAATCCAATAAAAAGTTGACCGTCTGTCGGTCGGTGCTTTCAAAAACATAAAAACGCGATAATTCTAAAATAATGACTTGAATATTAAAATCTTCCATTTTTGATTGCAATGCAGTTTTGTGCCAAATCTTTGTACTAATCGTTTGCCGAAACTAATTTGAGTTTTGGATACTGTAATTCGCATGCTAGAAATTAATCACCAAGCTTGGCGTTATAGAATCAGTGAAAATGCTAAATTTAGGCCAAAAGTCAATGTTTCGTAACTATTGCACGTCAATTCATCATCATGACGAAATATAATCTACTGAAAATCACACTTTTTTGTATCTATGTTACTATTATAAGTGTGAAAGTTTGGATGGATGGATGATGGGGTTCGATCACGCGAGAACAGCTGAACGAAAGTGGAGGAAATTTAGCACGGTGATAGATTATAGTCTAGAATAGAACACAGGCTACTATTTATTCCAGTTAATTGAGTGGTTCATTTTTGATTAATTAAAAACTAGCATTCCCGCCAAAAATCTTCATTTCCCCTCCTTCAAATGAGTAAGATTTCAGTTAGCTTTTTCCATCCACTCTAATAAGGTTAGGTTTAACCTATTTTCGACCGGTTATTGCAAACGATTCTGTTTATTTTCTTTGTGTTTGATGCCTTTAAAACCAAGCATTGTTAATTAATTGATTTTTCTGATTCCTTTTGAAATACTTTTGAATCAAAATAAAACAGGATAAAGAAAATTTAAAATTTCTAATCAGCATTGTGTTACCCCAACTGGTGTAGAAAACTCACGAATTTGCGTTTCCCATTTGGCGTTAAAAATTCACACATGTGCCGAGTGTTGTAATTGTTGACAACTGTATTTTCATTTTAATTAAAAGTTTAAACAATATGCATATAATACTTTTGTAGCTATTTCAATGGCGATCGATAGATAAAATAGAACCGATTTTAAAAAAATACGGACTTGATTTGCCGTTTTGCTATATTTTAGGTACACTGTAAATAAATTGTTTTTAATCAATTAAATGCTTTTCCATGCGTACGAAGTTACGGGTAAAAACAAGTAGTTAATATTACTAAATAAGTGAAAACCAACGCACAGTTATGCTCGTCGCTTTAATTACTTTAAAATTATTAATTAAAATACAAAGTAAGATTAGATTATTTATTTTATGATTAATATTTCTTAATAGTGCTTCTTCAAGTTGTTTTAATCATATTTTAAACCTTATTTTTTCCTAAAAATATGAAACTAAAATCTCTTTAGACCTAAATCAAGCTTAACTCGCAAGTATATGCTTTTTGTAAATTTCAAGAATGGTTAACAATTTCTATCGCTTTGGTTTTATATGACAGTGTTATATCAATTTGGCACAAACTTCTCATATTGGCGATGAAACAATGTTACTTTCTCTTTTCTTGGTTAGAAAGATAAGAAGACATGATATTTAATTCAGATGCATTTGAAGAAAATTATTTTGACTAAACATTTGAAAACTATATTTAGATCTTCACAAATTATTTAATTCAAGGCAAGATATACAGAATTGAATATTTTATTTCTTTTTCAATAACGATTCCGTCGTTTTTTAAAAATAATTTATATAAAATTAAAATAAAAATATTTTCGGATAGGAAATTGTAAGCTCG
Source organism: Argiope argentata (assembly GCA_026289955.1). Taxonomy (NCBI): domain Eukaryota; kingdom Metazoa; phylum Arthropoda; class Arachnida; order Araneae; family Araneidae; genus Argiope; species Argiope argentata. Next base: position 2,860 of record JAOUZG010030175.1, read on the forward strand.
GTGCAGGAGTTTCAGATAATTAGGTTAAAAACATATTGGGTTAGATAAATATGTTTACTTAGAGAAAAGTCGGATGTGATCTTTAAAGTTCGATTGAGGGTTATTCAGTGCAAAATGGTGGTTAGCTAACATGAGTAAATATACCACAATTAGGACAAATAAGAAAACCCTAACCTGTTTATATTTTTTTTCGCATTAACGCTGACCAAAATTGGTAAAAACCGCAAGAATGCTCAACATGATAATGTAAGACAACAATATCTGTAAATTGCAACCTATATGATGCGATATACGATTAAAAATCATGCAAAACGTACTGCTGACCAGATTGTTCAGCCTCTAGCCTTTTTAGTTCAGTTTAATTAACTTAAAGTCCCGTTTTATAACCAAACAAGGGCTTGGGAGTCGTAATCTTGAACCGTGGTCAGATGACGAAGACGACACCTGAATTTGGTCTATAGCAGTTTATTAAGTAGTTATTTATTGGGTAACTATTAGTCACTAAAAAAGGAATTTACAAAATTTTAATTAAAAATTATTAAAAAAGCATTATTTATTATTACTTAGCATTACTTATTAAAAAGCATTACTTATTATTATTATTATTTAAGAGATAGTGATTTCATTTCAAATGGTGTCATCCCCGTTATGTGACTTTTTTTTAAAATTAAGAGGTTCATCTCAAAGTAACACTAGTGTAGTTTTCAAATGGACATTAATATAGCTAAACTAGGCTTAACTAAATAATTTTATTTCTATAAAATCTTATTTCTGATATTAATAAATTCATGTTGCTTTAGATATTGTATTCATAATCATATCGTTTCTAAGATATGGAATTTAATTTTTGTATGCACGTTATCTTTGCTATATAATTAAAAGCAAAATTTAAAAATAAAATAAATATAGTCGCAAAAATCCTAAAGCATTATAATGTCACAATATAATTTTTAAAAAATCGATAAGTATGGGATTTTCTTTGCATTTTACAAGATATTGTTTATAAATATTTCACTGTGTCATCTAAAATCAAATATCAATTTGGTATTCTATGTTACCATTTTATTTATATTTTATAATAATTTTCTATGTTTCTTAGTTTTCAAAATATAATATTTTTCAAAGTAAACTAAGCTTTACTAGAAATAAAAATCGTAAAATTATTTTTGTAAAGCTAAATTGAAATCATATTAAACCAATTTTTAAATACCTGAACTTTTGAATCCAATAGGCGATTAAAAGTAAATCATTAAATTTAAAAGAACATTTTTGAGTAAAAAAATATAATTGCATTAATCATTTGCCAAACATCTGTAGTGCATGTAAAAAGCCCTAAACTTTATTAAATACTCAAAGGAGAAATTTCTATTTTGCACAGTATTTTTACAGTTGAAATAATTTTTCCTTTTCTTTTTCATATATTTTATTTAATGAAAACATAGAAAATAAAAAAAGCGAATGTAATTTAATTTAAATTAATTATTTCTTAAGACACTATACCGCAAGTCTAAAAATTGTTAACGAAATAAATATCCATGTACATTACTTACATGATCATTTGCATGCAAAGTATCATAACTGAATGGATATGACTTGGATATTGTTATGTTTATCATCATAATACGTTGCCAAATATAACAATAGAAAAAAAATCAAACGATAATTGAATGGAAATTAAAAAATAATAATTTCAAAACGAATGGCTTTAAATTTATCGTCTGCTTATAAAATGTAGATATTTAAATAGTTAAATAACAGTAAGTTGAATCTGTAAGAGTAATCGGCAACATATAAATTAGATAATAAAGTTAATAATTTTTTGCATCAATTAAAAAATTAAATTAAAAAAGAGAAATTTAAATTTAAAATTAATTTAAAATAATGAAATAAATTGAAAATTAAAATTAATGAAATAAATAAAAAATTAAATTAATAAAATGAATTAAAATTAATATTAATAAAACAAATTAAACTTTAAAATTAATAAAACTGATTTTTTGCATCAATTTTATATAAAGCTGCATGTAGTTTTATATAAAACTGTATATGATTTTATATAAGGCTGCATGTGGTGAGAAATAAAAAAGAAAACAGATAAAGAGGTTATACACACATCGATATTGTTAAATTATGCAAAAGTCGAATTTCAGTTGAATAACCATTTTATAAAATTAGACAATTACTATTTTTAAGGTTTGTTCGTAATTATTCATCAGAATGTTCGATGGTTTTCTTTATGCGAATAAAATAAATTGTACAAAAAAGATTTATGTATATTTTCTACCAATTCTTAAAAAAGTTAATTTAAAGAAACTATTTAAATTTATTCTATAAATAATGTTGGAATAAAATCAGTAGACAGTAATACTCACCGAAGAATAAAAGCAAATGTAGAAAATGCAGAAGAACGAACAAAGTCTCCATTTGTTCGAATCTGAACATTTCTATATCAAAGTTCGTCTTTATAGCAGAATGGAACCCTCACGTGTGTCACAGGGGTCTGTCAGAACAAAAATAAACCCACGTGCGCGCGGGACACACCAAAACACGAACTGCAACCATTCTGTCAAACTCCGCTTCATGACATAGGTTTTCACAGAGCATGCGCGAAGGTAAAGAGGTTGGCGGAAACCGCAATTGGCGAGAAGTTATGTTGGCGACAGAATAAGTCTGCAACCTTTTCGGTGTTAGGATCGTAAATTCTTTGTTTCGTAGAGCTTCCGGAAGTGATTGTTGCAAATGGTTGTTGAATCTGATGGAGGGAAAAACGAAAATTAATCACATTTCCGGAAGTTTTGAGTAATCATTTTTGTCGTTTTACTTTTTCAAGGTTGGTCATTGAGAATTTTGTTTTGAAATAGGAAACATCGATTTCTTATTTATTAAGGTTGCGTGATCTATGCCTTCTGTCCTCTATGTGGTTGGAAATCCTTCGAGAATGTCATCGAAGCAATAAAAAAAAAATTTGGTTATATGATTAGTTTGTTTATGAGGTGTTTTATTTACTACTTTTCTTTAAAAAAACTATAAGACCTTTGATGATTCCCTTGAAATAAAATACTATAAACTAAATTAATTTTAAATTACAAATTATTTATTTTGTTTGAGTAATCTAATATTTTATGAGTGTCGAATTCAAAAAAAATCTTTAAATTATACTTAAATAGTAGAAAACATTGTCTTTTTGGTAACAAAATGAGAGTTGCAAAAATTTATTTGAAATCTTAAAAATAATATATTTTAATAAAATTTCAATTTGACAACTGAAATTTTAAGATAGATATTAAATAAATTTTTATCATGTGAGAACATGATGTTGCTTTGTTTTGGAGGCTTTGATATCTCCGAAATTTGCAAGCAAAAAATATTTTTACCTGCTTTGACCAGAATTGCATTATTATTACTTATACTTTTTTTTAAATGGCTGATTTGCTTTTACCAGTATTGATTTATTATTACATATAATTTTTTGACAGCAGATGTAATTTTAAAAATCTGAAGAACTATGACATCATAGCTGTTATTTCATCTCAAAATCGATCGAGCTCCAAAACTTTGTTTGCCAGCTAAAAAAATTGAAAATGGAAATTTAAAAAAATTATCATGTATAGAGATAGAGAAGTCTCGTGATTGTTTCAAACCAGTTTAAATGGATTAATTATTTAAATGAATTAAGATAAATAATGACTTGAAAATAATAATGTTCTCACATGAAATTTACTATCAAAGATTTAATTTTAGTTTTTTTTATTAATTCTAATAAATATATCATAATTTAGCCGCGGTATTAAAATTTAAATCGTTCTTAACGAATGGATAATAGGAAAAGTATTTTTACATTGATTTTTTGTTCGTTTTTGATTTTAAAAAATGATGAAAATATTCTTTTCTTTCTTGTTTTGTAAACAATTTCATAAATATCGTTTTTAAAACGATTTTTTTAAATAACACGTTAACTTAATTTTAGCATTTTCTTCCAATAGAAATCAACAAATTTAGTCGAATATGAACAAAATGTCAATTGCAGTTAGATTCGTTCCTTTCAGATCATAAACCAATGAAATTAAATTAAATGCCTTCTTTTATGGCAATTTTTTTATTATGTCTTATTTGACTTCAGAAAATGTTAAAGAAGCACTTTTTAGGGTTACTGATTTATTTTTTTGGATATGCAGGATAAAAAATAATCATTCTATATGAATTCAAGTCTGGGGCAATAATCATATAATAATCTTAGCGAAAAAACATTTATATGTTCCGCTTTATATGAAATGTAGTTTGGTGAGAAAAAAGAAAGGAAGATAAGGGGATGAAACCTCGAGCTTTATCTTCAAATGTTAAACGAGCAATCGTACATACAAATTGCTGCATTTGAAAGATATTAACATCTTCATAAGAGTTTTCTGTCTAAAAATTTCATAAGGGATAGTCAACATATTGAAAGACGAAATAAATTTTTCCAATGACAAGATTTGAGCATTTTCTTCCTTCAAATTTGTTTTATTTCGTTCCTTTGAAAAAAATTGTTCTTTGAATTTCAATTTTAATATCCTAGTTTTATCAGTTTCGAAATTAAGACTGGGTGATGCTAAAAAAAGTGGTGGTCTTTTATTCGTATAAAGAGAAAGGATATATTAGTTGACATGAATTCTTCTTGTTATGGAAATTTGAAGTGTTCTACATACTTTTGTTTTAGAAATATTTTTTTTTTGTTTAACCTACAATTTATGAAAATTGATGCACATTTTTTTTAAAAACAGCAATATAGATAATTTATTTTGAATCAATGGATATAAATTTCACTTCAAGCTTAAGAGTAACCTTTCTACACTTAGAAAGAAGCGTTTGGAAATTTCTTTAAAAAATCAACAATTTTATTCATTAGCCTTGGAATTTCTTATTGATAATTAATTTCTTGTATCAAATACTTAATTTTAAGAATAAATGGCAATAAAACCTCAATTAATTTCTTTTTTCTGGTAACATTCCTATTCGTCAAGGTTCTTTTCCGGTAATTTAAATTTAGATCAATTATTACACTTTAAAATTTTAATTAATTAACTATTTCAAGTGTTAGGCTTGGTTGTATTAAATAATAATAATTTTAATAAAACAAGCAATATAAAATATTTTTAACTCAATCCCTACTTAGATCAACAAAGAAAAATTCAATTTAGTAACTTTTTATTAAATAATTAAAATTAACATAAATAATTTATTAAAAAAGGACTGATTTTCGCAAGAATTGAACTCGCATTCTTCACCACGCGAAAAATACTGAAATCCTCGCATTTTACTGATTGAGCTGCTGCCTGTTGATTTCAAGTTTCGTTACAAACTGCTAAAACCCTATTTAAAATTAATAAAATTTAATTAAAAAATTTATATTTTAAAAAACTATATTAACATCAGGTATCATCCATTTAAAAAAATTATTTGAACTTTAGTAGATAAATAAAAAATATCTTATTAATGTTTGACAATTTTAACAAAATATATCTAAGCAGAATGTAAACTAAGTGTAGGAATTGAGTGAATAATTAAATTTAATGAATTAATGTTTGATAATATACAAAGTTAAAAAAATGTATGCGAATTTTATTGAAGAATGAAAATTTGTAAAAGATATATATATATATATATAGGCAGAGTGTTAAAAATAGAAAGAATTGAAAAATAAGGGTTTTTGAAATGGGTAATTTGAGTTGAATAATTAATCATGCCAAAGTTAACTATTTTGTTATAGTTATTTTAAAGGCTCGCAGCAAAATATTTCAGATTTCTATGTTTTGCGTTTTTTGCTTATTTCAAGTAAATAGTCTACAATCGTATGTTTGCCTTGAGTCCAAAAATGATTTGCATTTAGCGCTTATTAATGAAATAGAATTATATTTTCCCACTAAGGAATATAGATGTTGCTACAATTACTTCAAATACTTCTAAAATAATCTAGCATAAAATATCTTTAAGCCAATTCATAAAAACTGCATTAATAAAAATCTTGTTCATTAATGAAAGAATGCAGATAAATATAAAACGCAAAGAGGAAAAATTATACCAGATTAAATCTTCATCGCCACAAGATAATACAGCAAACGATAAATTCCCATTTCGTTAAAACAATAAAAGACCTGTTTCCTTTTAATTTTCCCTCATAAAACTTTTGAATTTAAATATTTATGCTTTTAGCATAACCAAAATTTAAACGACTAATTTTATAATGTTCTGGAATATCTATTTTCAAAATGAAAGAAAAAAAATCTTTTTCAATTTTTTTTTAATATAATGAGCCTTCATTTTGAATGAAGCAGTAAACAATTAAAGATGTAAATAAAAACTTCGAAGTTGCTTTTAAAATTCCACTCGTGGCACAAAGGTTCTCGTAATTTCGACTTATGAACAATAACAGAAGGTTTAATTATTTAAATTTTGAGATTATATCTTTCTTACTGAAAAAAAGGAAGTATGTTCAGATGCATATATTAATTAAAATCCTGTAATTCTTTCAGTAAAAATTTCTCTATAAATTTTTTTTGTGTATTGCAATTAAAAATGAATGTTTAATATCCACAGTATTTGAACTACAAAAATTAAAAGCTAGGCATTTTTATTTATGGAATGACGTATGTTTTATAAATCAGCTCATTTAAATATTCATTTGAGGCAAGATTTAGAATGATTTCAAAATATTATTAACTTGAATTAAAGTTTTATAATACTCATTAAACTTATTTAAACCTTGAAATTATATATTTTATATATATATATACATTTGAATTATATGTATATAATTCAAATGCATATATATAAAATATATAATTTCAAGGTTTAAATAAGTTTAATAATTTTCATTCATTGACGCTATATATATGAGTGTGTAAACATTTATATATATGTATTTTATTATTTGTTGCTGTGTTGGAAAATTCTCATGGATGTTTTACTGATTATAGAAATAAAATTCAAAAATCAGTACAACGTTAAACTTAAAAAATCACAAAAAATATTTAAAACAGTGTAAAATAAAATATCAACGAAGAAGACAATATCATTTAGATTTTTTTTGTAACTCAAATCTTTCTAGAAAAAAATGTATTGACAAATATGTCAGTTAAAATTCCACAGAAATAATATTTGGAACAGCAAAAATTTTCCGCATAAAAGCTATTTTAAATCAATGGAACTAAAGTTACAAATTTGGTAAGTACAAAACAGAATAATATTATTAAGTATTTGACTATTTTTAAACAATATTTTTCATTCATTTAGAATTTAACTCGTACAAGTTTTAAAACATGTATTAATTTTGCGAGTTCTAATCTCAAAGAACCTTGAATAATTTGCAGAATATTTATCAAAAATATATTCAGTTAAATGAAAATCATTACTGAGAACAAGATATGACATTATTCTTCCAATTATAAGTTCTGTTATTAATTGGAAATCAATCTGCATCCACCGATTGGCGCTGCGATCGCGACTATCGGATTAATATCGCTGCTAATCACGCAGAAAGGAAAGATTACCCAGAATTCCATTTAATATTTTTGCGTCACTCTTAACTTTTAAAACCAAGGGCAGTTAGAGAAAAAGGATTTACATATACATCTGCTGAATGAAAATCTTAATTTTTTTTAAATTAGTATTCTGCTTAAATACAGTGGTAATTGATATAATACTTTGAAATAAAGATTAAATATGTTTTCGCTTAATTTATTGAATAATTTATGCAATAATACAAGATGCAAAATTAACTTTCTTCTTCGATGGATTCATTTTGATTATACATAATTATTCAGGAAAGGATCAAAGTGATCTTCAAAGGATTAATTTTTTATTATAGTTGCGATAAAAATAATCATTCAAGGTACTAATAAAAATTATGGATTTCATGTGACGCTTCACAGCACATTAAGTTAATAAAATTGCGTACATAAAATTAATAAAATTAATGTATTTTTTAAAATCCGTTTCCTGTAAATGCATCTAATTTTATGTAAGAGCTTTGACAATTGTAAATTTATTTACAGAAAAGTTGTATTTCAGTCCAAATTTTGACAAAAACGCCGTTACTGTGACATAATTCACTTAAAATTTTTTTAAATAGAACTAAGTAATTTAATGAATTTGTGTAACTTTTTATTTAATTAAAGCTCACTTCTGATAGGATCTTTAGTAAGATGCTAGTTGATATGCTGATTAGGGAATGACAGGAAACGGTTTTTCAAAATAGAATTATTTAATTAGGAACTGCAAGAATATATTTATGTTACAAAAGAAAATGCATATAGATCAAAAGATTCTCTCCTATTCTCTCTTTTCTTCTTTTATTTTAATTTTTAGAAAACATTTTAGCACCGGTATTCGAATTTTATATAGGGGTAGCACGTCTTTCCCGTGATATGGGCATCCCAGGTTCGAGTCACGGTTCGACATGATTGTTTTTCTTTTTTCTATATGATGTGTGTTATTACTGGAGTAAAAGCCCCTGTAAAAAGGGGTTCTGCTAGCGGATGTAATGAACGAAATAGGTAAGTCGTACTCTTGGTACTAGTTGACGATACTGAAAAAACAAGAGACGCTCACTCGGCTGAAATCCCTGATAACTGTCAGGGGGCTTGTAAATGTAAAAAAATCACAACAACAAACGTTTTAGCTCCCCCCCCCATCTTTATGTGTGTGTATCTTCTTGCATTTAAATGAAAATGGTCGGTCCAACATGGTAAATATTGATAGTTAAAACTTAGATACAAAATAGAGTGTAAACAAGTAATATAAATAAAAAAAACTAATTCAAATTCTACTTTGATGATTTTTTTTA
>JAOUZG010030179.1:0-10609 GCA_026289955.1 Argiope argentata
ATTGTATGCAATACTGATTAAATTATACTGCAGATGAATTATACGCTCAATTGTATGCAAGATTGTTTAAGTTATAATACATATGAGTTATATGCTCTAATGCCAATTGTTTGCAAGACTGATTAAATTCTTCTGTATATGAATTATTTGCTCTAATGCCAATTGTATTCAAGGCTGATGAAGTTTTAATTCAGATGAATTATATGTTGTAATTCTAATTGTATGCAAGACTGATTAAATTCTAATGCAGATGAATTATATGCTTTAATGCCAATTGTATGCAAGACTGAACGAAATTCTACTGCAGATGAATTATATGTTCTAATGCTAATTGTAAGCAATACTGACTAAACTCTACTACAGATGAATTATATGCTGTAATGCTAATTGTATGCAAGACTGACTAAATTCTACTGCAGATGAATAATATGCTGTAATGCTAATTGTATGCAAGACATGAAATTCTCAGATGAATTATATGCTGTAATGCTAATTGTATGCAAGACTGATGAAATTCCCAGATGAATTACATGCTGTAATGCTAATTGTATGCAAGACTGATGAAATTCTTATACAGATGATATATATGCTTTAATGCTAATAGTATGCAAGACTGATTAAATTCTACTTTAGATGACTTATATGCTGTAATGCTAATTGTATGCAATACCGACTAAGTTCTACGGCAAATGAATTATATGCTGTAATGCTAATTGTATGCAAGACTGATAAAATTCTATGCAGATGAATGATATGCTCTATTGCCATTTATAAGCAAGATTTATTAAATTCTACTAGAGATGAATGATATGCTCTATTGCTAATTGTATGCAAAATTGATTAAATTCTACTGCAGTTGATTTTTTAAATTACAATTTCGCATACAGCTTTTGGAATACGAAGGAAAATCTAGAACAAATAATTTTAATATAACTTTATTAAAAATAAGAAAATAAACAAAATATATCAAATAATAATAAGAATCGACTTTTGCTAATAATTGAGTTTAAATTTTTCAAATTGACCTTCTTTTACAGTTATGTAAAATAGAAAACGCTTACAGAAATTTTCAGTAAAGAGATAAATGTTTTTTTTTAATTTTAATATATCCCTTCAGGCCAAAGCGATTGTTTAAAACAGTCCATATTTTTAGTAATTAAGTGCAAGTTCTATACTCCAAATTGGGATATACACTTCAATACCTGGAATTGAGATTATTGGGTTTAGTTTCCAGATGATAGCCCATCAGAAAAAATACACTTTGTATCACTATTGTGTCTTCTAGTCCTTGTGAGCTGGTAAGAAGTCATGTGAAAATTTCAGTTTATATTATCGAAGCGCTATTTGACCCACTGAGGCACAAACGTTTCTAGAATGTCCCATTGATGCAATTTTTGAATTATCTTAACGCCATCAACCACAAACGAGTAGCGCACTTTTCAAAATTCGCCAACTCACCAATCATGAATCACAAACAAGAGCACACGTTATCTCTTCCGGTCAAGGAGAAAGATAACCTTTGGTTGCCATAATTAAAAAAAATGTGGTTGCCAGCATTGTCATATTATCAGCAACGTGTCGAAGTAGGGGGTTAAACTACTTATCAATCAATTTCTTTTCGTCAATAAGATGCTGAAATTTTTGGAATTTGTAATTCTTCAATTCAAGACTTGCTTTTGAATTTCGTTTGGCTGATCGCTTTGTTATTTCCATTTTCCGAGCTACCTTTCTAATTTAAACTCTGGGGTTTTTTTAAACTCACTTTTTGATACTCGCACGTCATTAAACGTGTTCACGTGTTTTATCCACTTAATGTCCATACACCATTATCCCAAACCTGTAATAAATAACTCAAGCAGATCATTACATGTTATACAAGTATGTATGCTATAAATATGTGGTGAAAGTTTCTCAAAGTTTATTTGTATTCTAGACTGTGATTTATGAGTTAAACTTCAGTCAAAAATACACTTAAAGAGGTTAAATAGGAAGTATTAAAAACTTACTGAATTTATACGAAACTATATAATTAACCAACGAAAAGATGGTTTTTTTTGATAATGCAGTATAATTTAGAAGAGATGTATCTCATCGCATGATTTATGTGCAGTTATCTCAATAATACCAACTCATTATTCTAGGTAGAAGTTACTTTGGAATCCCAGCTCGTGATTTTTGGTAACAGTTGTCTACGAAAACTAGTGTATCAAGTAGTTTGAAGTTTGGATGCAAACTTCCCACTAATATTAGGAAATATGGTTTCAATTTCTTTGATTGTGGTATCAATTAAATTAAATTTTTTATTGGCTTCAACGTGGCAATACGAACAACAACAAATCGATTACTTTACGAATATTTCAGAAATAGACTACGTGTAAAACCGATTTTACTATTTTGAAACCATGTCATTTGCAACTTCAGTTGTGCTAATCTTTAAATGATTGGGAGACAAAGTGGAGATCCCTTTTTATTTCCTGATTCTTGGAAGGCAGAGTGGAGATCCCTTTTTATTTCCTGATTCTTGGAAGGCTGAGTGGAGATCCCTTTTTATTTCTTGATTCTTGGAAGGCAGAGTGGAGATCCCTTTTTATTCCCTGATTCTTGGAAGACTTAGTTGAGATCCCTTTTTATTTTCTGATTCTTTGATTAGACAGAGTGGAGATCCCTTTTTATTTCCTGATTTATATTTTAGAGACGGTAATAGCCCTAGAATTAATAGAAAAAGACTATATAAACATATGGGAGAATAATGTGATGTTTAGTATGTCAAAATTACTTTAGTATCACATTCTTCCGGCCTGACTAATACCATCTGTTCATTGCAATTACTATTAATTTAGTGCACCATTAAATTTCTGAAGATAGTATGGTTTTAGAAACAATTGTTTATGACAAAAAGAAATCTATTTCCCTTATTTCATGTAACTTGACATCAGATTTGTTTTCGCATGATGACTAAATCTACTGTGTTATCAAATTCGTTAAGATCCTTTATCTTTATGAAATTCGTTAAGATTCCAAACGGCGTTTTCTAATAATTATATAATCTTCCATATACTTCTACTATCAACCAACGTGATATAGCCTACTTGTCGATATAGCGTACGAGATTATCAGGCCATTTTCCCGTTGAGTGCAAATGACATTATTGAGTGAGAAATATAAGCCTTCTTGACTCAAAATGTACCATTGAGATTCAGTTTATAAGGTTCAAATAACATGCAATTCTATATTACGAAATGAATGTTCCATATTTGGGTTTCTTTATTGATGTGCCTCATTAGGATAATTTCCATCTCACAATATGATGTTTATATATTGCAAGCTTTTCTAATTTGGCATTTAAAAAAGTGGTATTTATAATGGTCTTAAGTATGTATAGAGTGATTCAAAAGTCCGTTAACATATGAAAATTTAATAATTTACGGAGTAATGTAGGATATTGTTAGGAACTGGTACGTATGCTTGCTTGAAATAACATGGAATTTTATTGAAACCCGAAAAAGGGTAAAATTGGCCAATAGATATCTCTTTATATGTAAACAAAAGCATTAATTAGCATAAAAATGGAATTTTAGCAAACATTATGATTTTTATTACAAATTATCAATACATCGACCGTCATTCAACAACAATACATGTAATCGAGGAACACTGTTGTGAACTTTAATGCGCAAGATATCAGTAGACATTGTTATCCATTGTTATTTGTATGTATATTGTTATCTGGTGGCAGCATATCTGTAGCCGTTGTTATCTGGATTCAAAATATCTGTAGACATTGTTATGAGTGTCAAAATATCTGTAGGCATTGTTGTCCAGGGACAACATATCTGTAAGTATATAGTTAAATAGAGGCAACTTATCTGTAGGTATAATGTTATCTGGTGTCAAAATATCTGCAGGTATTGTTAACTGGGGTCAACATATCTGTAGGTATATTGTTAATTGGTAGTAACATATCTGTAGGTATAATATTATCTGGTGGCAACATATCTGTAGGCATTGGTATCTGGATTAAAAATATCTGTAGGCATTGGTATCTGGATTAAAAATATCTGTAAGCATTGTTATCTGGATTCAAAAAAAATGTAGGCATTGTTATGGGTGGCAACATATCTGTTGGTGTTGTCATCTGGTGGCAACATATCTGCAGGCAATATTATTTTGAAATTGTTGCCTGTTTTTTTTTTCTGCATCTTTAATGAAGATGAATGATCGCGGTAGACCTACTACTTCAACCAACCCTATATGTACTTTAGAACAGATCTGGAATTTTTAGTAGCATAAATTCTGTAGTTGTAGGAATTTATATCCCCTTAGAGTATGAAATCGGCTTCGTCGGTACACAACAAGTATGACAAATAATCGTCAACATCCCCTAATTTTTGCATTATATTCATATCTATAAAACTTCGCGTCATTTCAAGCAGGTATGTCACTTTTTACCCATCTACCAACATTATTCCATGAGTTATTGAATTTTCCATTGTTGTTGTTATTGCTTATGGCACTTGCCATGGATAAGCTTCTGCTGAGACAGCAACAGATTTAAGCCGAAAAGAGTGTCCCTTGTTTTTGAAGTAGCGCCTACTAGGGTCAAGAGTACAGCTTAGCTACACACTCATCACATCTGCTTCCACAGTCACACATCTTACAGATAGCACATAGAAGAACAATCATGCCCAAACCAGGACTCGAACCCGGCACTTCCATAACAAAAGGAAGACGTGCTACCTCTGTGCCAGAAAGATGGTGAATTTTCAATTGTTTATACACTTTTGAATAGCTCTTTATTTCAGTGCTGTGTACATCGGTTCTTTTCCCATTCATTTATTCAATCAATAAATTTACAGATTATGAACAAAAGAATAATTTTTATCTCTGTAAACTGTAAGGTCTTTCATTCGTTTCGTCTCCTAGTCTGCCAAAAGAAGAAAATCGTTACGTTTGTGTCTATTTAAAACAACGTTCAACAACGCCACCTGGAGGAGTAGAAATCAGTAACAGAGATCATAAGTGCAGCACAATATCACATTTGAAATGACATTTCTGTCATATACTTGTAACATTTAATTAAATAAATATCTGGCTCAGATATTTGATTGCAAAAACTTATTTCGTTTCAGCTAATTTCCTCTTATTTTTGGAATTTTCTCTTTCATATAATATAAGTTATATAATATCGTAGCTTAATATTTAAGATCCCCTATTTCAAGTTTTTTTAAGTTTTATAAAATCTAGAAAAACTTAATCCATATACTCAATAACGAATATATGTATCTCAAATAAATTCAAAACTGAATTTGAAATATAAAAATCAAACAAGTACAGTAAAGGAAAAAAGAAAATACCAGAACTGGAATTCACAGTCAATTCTAGTTACTATGCTACTACCTCCTTCAAATAATTTAATCTGATTTTTCATTCATAAGTTTTTCAAGTTTTTACTCCTTTTTTTCAATTCCTGTATCTACGTATGTTGTATTATTCATGACGAATTTTATAATATGTTTTTGCAAGACAAAATGCATTATATTTGGGGGAAATAAAAGAAAATAATGTTATTTCAATCAATTTTCCACAACAGATTTCAATTGTATATTTTCATCCAACTGTGTTGTATTATTAAAATTCAATACTTGTTCCAGACTCTGATTACATATTTCAACTCATGTAAACTGATTTTGTATTTCTTTCATTCTTTTGAAAGTCATTTTAATGCAAACGATTTTGTCTTTTTCTGTTTTATTTACTCAAGTAAATATTTCAGTTTTATTATATTATTTCTCAATGTAATTTTTGTTTCTGGATTTTGTTTTCACTTTGCGTTTCAAAATATTATTATTTGTCTTTTTGACTGTATTTCAGCATGATTGAATATTAAGTGAATTCCTAATTTTCTTACTGTATATTTCATTCAAAATTACATTTAAAAAGTAAACCAAAATATGTTTTCTTTAAATTAAACATAATATAGCCCAAACAAGGAAATTTGTTTCAATTGGAATATTCTCTCTTCAAACGAAATAAGAATGAATCGATTATTAGATTATTATTATTAATTTTTATTCGATCTTTGTGTTAATATTTACAAATATTTAGACATAAAAATAGCATGCGTAGACATACGAAAACACATACTCAAAAAAGAAAAAAAATATCATTCTGATCTATCGTTTGATGTAAATGTAAAAAAGAAATGTAAATATTTTTCAAATCTAGAAAGAGTAAAATAATTACGAAATATCAATTAGCGGTATTTCAAAATTCTAAATCACACTCTAAAGATTATCATATTTTATGAGTACTTAAAAATATGTATTAGCGTTAAATCTCAAAGTATGAATATATATACATGTATATAATCTCACCCCCCCAAATATTATGAAAAAAATACTTATGAACATATCCCTCAGAAAAAAATTATGTTCGTTCAAAATTAATAATTTAACAAATTCATCAATCTTAAATAAATATTATTTTAAAACTACGAATAGCTATAAGTAAAACGACGGTTTATTATATACTTAATAGAAATTCAAATTCCAATTGTTCCGAAAAAGACAGAATAGTCAGATAGAGATTCAAATGCCATATTCTTCCACTTGGAAATAAAATAATATTGCAAATTTTCAGTCCAATAAAATATGCTCTTTATTTAATCAAATCATTTATTTTGACGCCAAAATAGAATTAATAGGAATTAATACCAAGTGACAACGATGACTTGGTCCAGTAGGATTGAACGATAAATTCAATCCCACTGGAGAATTATTAAACTTTTTTACTAAACGTAAATTACAATTAGCCTAACCTACAGAGTGGTGGTTAAAGAAAAAAAAACGTACAAATAACTTATTCTTCTTCCAAAAGTGTTAATCTAAATAAGAAAATAAAAAGATAATGATAAATATGATAATAATATACAGGGTGTCCAAAAAGTTCCCGTACTGATGATTTGTGGATTTATTTTACAAAAACAATAGGTTTAAAAAGAATTATTTTTATGCCAATGATAAAAAGCACTTTTAACATAACTAAGGAAAAAATACTGAACTTACATTTATAATAAATGTTCAAAATGTCCACCCCTTTCTTGGAGATAAAGCTGAACTCGTTTGTGCATGTTTTTCGAAACGAGTTTTAACATGCTAGGAGTGATTTCTTGTATCCTTTGTGTAATTGCGATTTTCAAATCATCTATTGTTTGAGGATCACCTTCATAAATTTTGTCCTATAAATATCCCCATAAAAAAACTCCGGGATGGTCAGATCAGGGGTTCGAGGTGGCCAAAGATTTTTTGAGATAAGTCGATCGCCGAAAAAAGCTTCAAGCATGTCCATGGTTTCATTACTCGTTTGGCAAAATTGAATATACTTGAAAAAAAATCATGGAAAATGATTTTTTAAATTTGGAGTACGGAACTTTTTGGACACCCGGTAGTTAAAAAGGATTTCTAAAGTAAAAATATTGGAAAATTGTTTTATATTTACGAGCTATATATTTTTAAATAAAAAAAAGAAATTTGGATAAAAAATAACTTTAAAAAAGTACAATAGATTTATATGAAAGATTAGTTAATCGAATTTGAGAAAAAGAATTCATAGGAATTTTTATTTCAATGTGAAAAGCTTTAGAAAGGTTTTTTTATTACATTATTTATAATGAAATATTTTACATATCCATCTTTATTTCCCGTTTTGCTACAAATGTATCCATTTTTCACTATACAAAAATATGGCAAACCTGATTTACAGTTTGCTTACCCCAGATGAACAACGTGGCAGTTAAAGAAAAAAAGTACAAATAACTTATTCTGCTTCCAAAAGTGTTAATCTAAATAAGAAAAATAAAAAGATAATGATAAATATGATAATAATATAGATAAGGATGATTCCTAAATTAAAATTAATTTAAAATTGCGCTATATTTACGTGCTATATTTTTTTAATAAAAGAAAGAATTTTGAATAAAAAATACAATTGGTTTAATTGAAGGATTAGTTAATTAATTATATAATGAAAAACAAATAAATATTTTTATTCCGTTGTGAAAAGCTTTAAAAATGTATTTTTATTACATTAATTATGATGAAATATTTTATCTACCCATCTTTATTTCCCTTTTTTCCACAAATGTATCCTATTTTCAATATATAAAATTATGGCTCTGTACAAATAGTGAGAAATAAAATTTTAAATACATCCCTACAGTAGATGACAAGGAAATCTGTCACTAAATGAATAATCTCAACTCAATTAGATGCCAAACTGATGAGAATATAATATCAAAGTTTATTGACAATCTGAATTATTAACAATTCACTGAATGAGCCTTTGTTGCACTTTGAAAAGCCACTGTCACTTGCACTAGTTCTTGAATAAATTGTATAATTGCTTTAGCTGCAGTGGGTCAGTACAATTAACATTTTCACAACAATTTACGGTTTCAACAACATTCATTATAGTATTATAATGGCCTTCAACACTTATTTTCGTTTACAAAATTGTTAATGTGATATAATTAATAACAAACAGTTAACATTTGATTCTGAAACTAAACCAAATTTTAAAACATACTAAGAAATAAATAGAATATAATACTTACAATATTGGTTAATAGATAAAAGTGCACAACATTTATATATATAATATAATTTAATTACTACCATTCTTTATAATAAAATAATATTCAGAAATATCAGTGCAAACTCGATTTTTAATGGTAAAAGTAAGTTTTATATTTGTGTGTTAGTAACTAGCTGATACAAAGAGAATAATCGTTAACATTGGTTTACTTTATTTAAATCAAATATTTAAGACATAACTTGAGATTATTATTCAACATCAAATTATTATTTCATTAACTTATTTGTACAAAGATGATAAGAAATGACGTGTTGATATGTTGTTGTTATTACTAATGGCACTTGCCATGGACAAGTTCCCCTCTGATTAAGCCGAAAGGAGGGTCTCTTGCTTTTGAAGTACGACAACTAGGACCAAGAGTACGACTTAGCTATACACTCACCACATCTGGTTGCAGGGGGGGGAGCACAGTCACACGTCTCAAAGATAGCCCAAGGAAGAACAACCAAGCCCAAACCAGGACTGCCAAAACATGAGGAAGACGCATTACCTCTCTACCAGAAAGCCAGCTTAATACGTTATTCAGCATCAAATTATTATTCCATGAACTTATTTGTATAAAGCTTATAAAAAATGACATGTTGCGATAAAGTTATTATATAAAATGTCGGAATGTGATTAAACATACTTATGTTTATTATGTTAAGACAAATACTAAAATTTTGTTATTAAATATTAAATAAACTGGTTTAAGACAAAACGAACGGCAGCAATAGCGTTTCCAGTCGCAAGGTTTCGATGCACGCTGCAGAAAATTAGCGAAAATATGGAAGAAAAAATCAAACGCTCAAAAAAGGAATGCATGCAAAAGCATTTAATCGAAAATAATGGAACTACACAAAAGAAATATTCATAGCAGAAAAATTAAAGTGAAATGAATGGTAAAGATAGTAACATAAAAAAATGACGGAAATATAAACCCAAAAAAAGATATATCGAAAAATTACCAACCTCATATAACACCAAATAGTTGTATATCAAAGCTTAGCCCACACTACTAATCTAAAAGCGATTTCCTGAAATAAAACCAAACAGCAAACCACTTATTCAAAAAATTTTGCTCATTAGTCCGGTCACAGTAAAGGATATGAAGAGTATTTTTCTTCTTGAGTCCGGCAAATCGTTTCCCAATGTATTCACGGCTTTCTCTCAAAAACCACGATTTAATACAGTGTTATCAGATAAATTCATTAGAGATTGTGCCTCTGAGAACATTTTGGCCTGACGACTCCCAGAGTTTTTATATTTAATTTGAAATGTTTTATTCGAGCAAATATTACTTAATTCTGGCATTTTACTTCATATTTTTTTTGCATATTTTTAATTTGTACTTCTAACATATTCATGCATATCGTTTAGTTCAGTAGTTATTAACTAAAGTGAAGACTTTGTTTTTATGAAGAGAGAAATTAAATCTAATAAATAAGCTTTCATACATTTCTCATGGCGTAAAAGGGATATATTTTTTCACAATCACCTATGCACCCACAAAGTATATGTTTTCAATTTATAAAATTTGAAAAGATACTTAAAAGCAAAGACTATGACCACATTTTAAACTGATGTTAGAATAAGACTTGCATAGGTGCAGCTATATTACCATTACAAACAGTTTAAATTATAAGAATTTTAAAGTCTTCAAATACACAGAAATACGCCTTCTTCGGAAAAGCATTGAATCAAGAATAAAACAATGGACAAAGAATATCTTCTTATTCGGAATTAAAATACTTCATTTAGTTATTTTAAACATTTGGTTTCTGAAGTGTATTTTTCTTTCTTCAAATCAATCGAATTTTAACTATTCATGTAGCAAAATAATAAACATTTAACATGCTTAGCACATGTATTTCAAGTAATTGCACAAGAACTATATTGAATAATCTAAATTATATATATATATATATAAATATAAATATATATATATAGCAAAGACTGTGACTATAGGTTAACGCCA
>JAOUZG010030185.1:0-30275 GCA_026289955.1 Argiope argentata
ATAAGTCAATTACTACAGCAATAAAATCTAGAAAAATGTCATTTTGAGCACGAGACTATACAAAATGAAATAAATAGGAAATGCGATATTTTTTTAAAACAATCAATGAGAGACAAAGTTTTTTTTGGATCATTCTCAATACTGAAGTGACTCATAACCTCGAGTGTGTGTCTGAGAGTATTGTGAGTGTTGAGAATAAAGCATGGTGATACAGTCCAAGAGTTTGTGATTAAGTATCTAAAAACTGAGCCATCGGGATCCAAATAAAATCATGTAAATAAAAAAAAACATGAGCGCACTTTTTAACGTGATTTTTGAAACAATCTCCAATATTGCAGTATTCATTTTACAGTTTATCACTCATTACTTATATTTTTTCATCATGTCAGAACATGATGATTATTTTGGGGTGAGGGTTTTGGTGTCAACAAAAATCCGTAAGTCGAATAATAAAACAAAAATCCATCTCAAAAAATCAGCATCTCAAAAAATCAGCTTTTAAAAACTCATTGACATTGCATTTACGAAAGCTTTGATTTAAAATAATAAGTTAATGACTATCGCAAATAAAACCTAGAAAAATGTCATTTCAAGCAGGTGATTATATGAAATGAAATAAATCACATAATCCCATAGGAAATGGGATCTTTTTGTAAACAATAAATGCGAGACAAAGTTTTTTGGATCGTTCGCCATACTAAAGTGACTCATTCAATGAAACAATTGAAAAAAATAAAAATATAATTGAGCATGCACGAGCACGTGGTGCTTGGCTGTTCAAGAAATTATGTTCTGACATGATACATTGAAATATGCATAGCATATTTAATTTTAATTTTAATTTTTTTAGATTTTAGCTTCAAAATAGGGCGTAAAATTGCTTTTAGGTTAAATAAAAATATTTAAAAAATTGATTTAAATATTGCATACAAAAACATTGAAATTTGTAAAAAATATTGAAAAAATTGAAATATTTAAAAAGGGTCTTTAATAATTTTTTTCTTCAGATTTTAGTTGAAAAATAGTGGTAAAAAACTAGCTTTTTGGTTTAAAAAAAGTAAAAAAAAATTCTGGGTGCAATACAACATTATTTTGATGTGCCTAAAAAAAATTTGAAAAGTTATAAATTTTGATAAAATATTTTTTTGAATTTTTCACACATAAAATGTTACAAAAATAATTTTTAATACTTATATAAGCATTAAAATTTGAAAAAAGTTATTACTTACAAAGCATGATAATAATAAAAAATATTGTTATGTCAAATTTTGAAGAGGTTCCAAAAGGATTGTGAAAACGAATGGGACGCATGAAGTAGCTAATTCGTTCAAATGACCCTAGTTGGCGCTAATAATAATTCCTTGTGTTCTGGGAGTCACGGTTCGGGCATGGTTGTTCTTCGGTGTGCTATCTGTGAGATGTGTGACTTTGACCCCCTGTAAAAAGGGGCTGTATAGGCAAATTTGGTGAGTGTGTAGCTAAGTCGTGCTCTTGGCCTTAGTTGGATACTTCAAAAACAAAAGACGCAACTTTCGGCTTAGATCTGCTGTTGTATCAGTGGGTGGTTTGTCCATGGCAAGTACCGTAAGTAACAACAAAAACCGAGTTACGCACCAGATTTAAATCACTGGCAGATCTGTCAGTGGCTTGTAAAGTTTCATGTCACAACTGCAGTTTGACTTATCTATTCAAGGTCACAACCGTTTTCAGTGTATGGAATTCATACAGAGATCATAATTTAGATACTAGCCCGAGAATGATCACCTTTGATCTAATAATTCGTTAAGTTCCATCTTGGAAGACTTTGTGGCTATGACAGATTTATACGCGTAACAGCTGCCATATAGACTGAGAGTTGCCGGTGGGGTTCGAACTCATGAACCAGGGGACGGGAATACAGTGCCCTACCAACAAGACTAACTTCCCCCCTTTTTTTTTAAAAAAAAATCTTTTAAAAAATTAATTCCTTTTAAAAAAAGAATGATCATTTAAAAGAATGCATGTTTTAACAATGATATGATAATTGAATAGAAATTTTATTTGCGTTTTTTTAATGAATGTTCTTCATTACTAAAATATTGAAGCAGAGACAGCCCCAAAGAAGATTTTGCTCCGGGCCCCAACTAGGCTTAGTTGGGCCCTGGTTATAGGTATGCTAGAAACAATCAAGTCCAATCGATTTCATTATTTGTGAATATTATCGTTATTTCTGCTTGAAAAAATTTGTTTTTCTATTTCATTCACTGTCGTCGGTGATTAGTTGATTATTCGATAATACAAATAAACCCTTCAACTTCATATCTGCATATTCATTAATCTCCCATTAAATTGCAAAGGTTATTAACACGTTGACTGCCAACTCTTTGATTACCCGAAGATTGCGTTCTTTTCTAGGACGCCAACTACGAGTTATCTTGTCCTTGTTTACCTGCCATTTTTGTGCAGCTACGATCAAACTCCGAGTAAATCAGTGGTAATATCAATAGGTGGGGTCTGGGAAAAGAACAAAAAAAAAATCAATGCTGGCTTGCACAAACAGAAAATTTATTGAAAAACGAACAAAAAAAAATAACTTTAAAAATTAATTCCAATTCAAAAAATAAAATAATATTTATTGTTTGGGGAATTTCTTAAGATAATATTCCATGCATATACACTAAACTAGGTCGAAGTGTGTCTGCTTGCGATTTAACTCGTAGTTGGTTTCCGCGAAGAGATTTCTGTTACAGAAGTCAACTACGAGATAATTAATAAGATTTTTTTAAAGCACATACATTCTTTATGCTTTTTGACCATAAATATGCACTAGAGTTAGAATTTTTTATAATATAATGTGATTAAATCAAATTGTCATTTTAGGTCAGACTTCATAAAATTCTCGTGACAGTCAAAGTCATGTTATTTTAATATCCTTACACTTGTTCTGCTAATTGCATACATAAATCTTCCTAATAAAGATAAATCTTAGGACATCATGGGGCCTAAAATAACATAAATGACTTGGTATACAGCCATCTAAATGAATGCTTTTGTTCCTGCATTTTAATTTCATTTTTTTTATTCTTGTTACTTATGAACAAGATCCCTGCTGATGCAGCAGCAGATTTAAGCCGAAAGGAGTGTCTCTTGTTTATGAAGTAGCGCCAACTAGGGCCAAGAGTACGACTTAGCTACACACTCACCACATTTGCTTGCACAGCCCCTTTTTACAGGGGGACTCAGTCACACATCTCACAGATAGCACACAGAAGAACAACCATGCCCAAATCTGGACTCCCAGAACATGAGGAAGACGCGCTACCTCTGTGACAGAAAGCCGGCTTTAAAGAGAACGATTGTCTCTGGCACACTACCCCCAATGGTATTACTCTCGACATGAACCACGACAGATTTAACGTGTACCAGACACCACACACAAACACACGGAAAGTCTTCCGGTGACGGGTTCGAACCCGCAGCCCTTAGGATGCGAATACAATGACCTACCAATCAGCCGATCCTGCCTCGTTCTTTAATTCTTTGTGTAGATTATGAAGTTAAATAACCGAAAATGGGCCAATAACCATAAACTGAACTAAAAGGATTCTTGAATTTCATTTTTACACAAATTAATTTCAAATCTTAAACTGAATCTTATTAATAGCAGATAAATATAATGGAAGATTCGATGAAACATTTTTAGAAATTAAATTTTAATGTAACATCCAAAATTATTTTTTTAAAAAAATTACAATCAGAATCCAGGACAAAAATCCCTGTTGAAAAGATTAAACAGAATATGTTTGTATTTTAAAATCATGCAGAATTCATTTTTTCTCTATTATTATTTCTAAATATAATCGGAGTAAAACTCTAGCATTTCACTTCATTTTTAAAATTTTAAAATTGTAATGAGTATTTTAAAAAGATCGTTTCTAATTACCCATTCCCATCCATCAAATTATAACTGTACTAAATTTGGTAGCTATAGGTAAAGAGCCAAAAATCTTTTAGACAATGCCGCATTTTTTCTACATTGTTAGAAGAGATACAAACAGCTTATTGTTTTATTATCTCTTGTAAAGAGGGTTCTACTAAGCGCAAAACCATATTAATAATACTTCTAAAAGCCTGAATTTATTTTAATAAAAATTTTTAATCAAAAAATATTGATAACTGCTATTAAAATTCTTTTAGAGATTTTATCACAGCCTGTATATTTTCTTTTTTATAGTGTTCCAACTATCCGTGAAACCGCTTCTAACGATCAGTACAGTAACTTAAATAAAGGTTAAAATGAAATCTTCTACGCATATTTCAATGCATCATGTCAGAACATCGTTTCTTGAACGGCCAAGCACCACGTGCTCGTGCGAGCTAAATTATGTTTTTATTCATTTTAATGGTTTCATCGAATGAGTCACTTAGTATTGCCAACGTCCTAAAAAAACTTTGTCTCGCATTTATTGTTTTAAAATGTATCCCATTTCCTATTTATTTCCTTTCATACAATCGCATGCTCAAAATGGCATTTTTCTAAATTTTATTTTCTGAAGTCATTAACTTATATTCATAAATCAGAGCTTTTGTAAATGCAATGACAACGCGTTATTAAAAGCTTTTTTTAGATGCCCGTGCATATAATAGAAATTTTATTTTTCACCTACGGTTTTTTGTGGACGACAAAAACCTCAAACCCAAAACAACATCGTGTTCTGACATGATAAAAATGGTTGTTCCAAAGAAGCGTAAAAAATTAAAAGAGTAAAACTGTATCGTTTTTCAATAAAATGCAACCCTCCATTAAGTAAAGTTTTATTTTTTCTTTAGTTAAACCTTGAACATTTTAAATGTGTCATGACTTGTTTATATTTAGCGATACAGCAATTATCTTGCTTTGTAAACAAAACTCTTCAAAGCAACTGCCATCTCCCGGAACGGAGTAACGGCCTCTCAGATAAGTTTCATTCTATTTAAGCTATGCGAATACATTCGGTACGAATTTTTCGAAAATAGTTTGGCAGTATTTGTGTATTTAAATTTTAAAAAAATTGAAAGAACAACATTTATACTAGTTTATCAGTTAAGTCCCAAAGTTTTTTTTTTTACAAAATGGGATTGTTTTTTTTTAATTTATACTATTAGCTCACACTCTCCGTATATATATGTATTTTTTTTAAATTTTCAATCATTAATAAAATACTTTTTACTCATCGAATGAAGTTCAATTAAATTTTTTAAAATTTGTAGTAGATGATATTTGATGTTAATGCAAATTTTTCAAATATTAATTTATTAATTTTATATTAATTAATTAAAAATACTTTCTGGCCAATCTCTTCATTTCCTTACCGCCAAATAAGTAAAAAATTCAGTTTGTTTTTTCCTCAGACTAATAGGGTTAGGCTTGACATGTTTCCGGACGATTATTTTGAGCTATTCTATTTTTTTTCATAAGGTTTGATGCATTTCAAATCAAACATTGTTAATGAATCGATTTTTTCGATTCATTTTGAAGTACTTTCTAATTACAATAATACAGAATAAATAAAATTAGAAGTTTCTCATCTATATTACGTTCCCCTACTGGTGTAGAAAAATAACACTTTTTGCTTTGTTACGATTAGCTTTAAATCCTCGATTGGCGTTGAAAATTCAACACTAGTATAATCTTTTGATCAATTATATATAGTAAATGTAGCTGCCTTTCCTGGTTAGTTTGGTTGGTATGGTGTTGAATTCGCATTTCTTGGGCTGCGAGTTCGAACCCTACGTGTAGAAAGGTGATCGCAAATTGCCTAGAAATTCGCTCTCTCTTTGGCAGCTTAGCATTATGGTTCTGCCATATTTATATAAATTGTAATTATTTAATAAAATATAATTAAAATAAAATTTTCCTTTGTTAACCTAAGTAGGAATTGTTTTTTAATAAAAACGGCTTTTTATGTAACTTGTTTTGACTATAAAGAGGTATAAAGCAAAAATTTTCTAGTTTAGAGGTTTATGAAATTATTTTCTTAACATCTTGCAAATTGCTTTAAAAATATATTATCCAGTTTATGAATAAAAAGATATCTTTCTCTTAATTCTTTAATTATTAGGCTTTGATTGATAAATAATATGATATTTTCAATTTTTTTCAAAATGTAAAACAATAAAATAGCCATAAAATATTTTTAAACAAGAAAGTAAATCTTTAGTAAGAAAATTCTATTATGCTGTATTTAAAAAAAATCAGCATTTAACAGCTCTAGCAAAATAGCATTAAAATATATGCAAATACAAATATAAAAATCAGTGTAATTTTTCAAAAAATAGATATAGAAACAAAATTTTAAAGCTTTCATAAAGAAATCTGGTCAAACATTGTGAATATTACATAAAAGAAATTCCATGATTTTGCAAAAAATCGGCTTTTTAACTAAACTTAACATTTTTGTTGCTTTTGTTTATTTGAAAAACAAGCAATATAATTTTTTAAAGTCAACTTCTGATTAGGTAAACAAAGAAAATCTTTATTTTTGTTGATTTTTATTTAATAATTGTGATTAATATTAATAATTGATAAAAAATGATTCATTTTCGCAAGAATTCACTCGCATTCTTCACCTTCACGCGAAAAATACTGAAATCCTCACATTTTACCGATTGTGCTACCGCCTATAGACTTTATGTTTCATTACAAATTTCTAAAACTCTACTTTGGGTACTCAAAATCAATTAAATTTAATTAATGAATTATTATTTGAAAATTCTGTATTAACATCAAGTGTCATCCACTGCCATTTAAAAAAAGGATTTGAACTTGAGTGGATGAATAAAAATATTTTATTAACAAATGCGAATTTGAACAAGATATGCGAATATAGTATGTGGAGAGAGTGTGCACTAAGAGTAGGTATTGAATGATACTATTAGTTTTAATTTACTATCGGATTCCTTCAAAACCAATTTTCAAATGCAATTTATTTTTTATAATTTGCTTTCTTCAGAAATAAAAATGAATGTTGCTAGAATATGAATTTGATAAAAAGCAATTTAAATTCATGGTGTATTTAAAACATATTGCTCTATCCTTGACGATATTGAAGTTGTAAATCATTGTATACAGAATATAAAGCCTGGATATTGCAATTTGAAGAAGGAAATTAAAAACAGGATTTTATATTGTTTTAGGATCGATAACATAAGAGATTATGATTTATTGCTCTAAAGATTACTAGTTATCACTTAAATTTGGGTACTATAAATCTGAAAAAATATACTGTAATTTTCTGTAATACAAATTATCTCATTTTCTTTTATGTGATATTGTTTCAGATAATCAAAACATTCCAATTGTATCTGAGGAAATTCATTTCCTTATACTTAAAGTGTTTTTTAAAGAAAGATTACAAGATTTAATTTTACTATTACTTGACATTTGAAAACAATTCATCCAATTTAGTTTTTCCTTTTTTCAAGAATCTCACGTTTTCATACATTGTTTAAAATTAATGGGACAAGGAAAATCATTCTATAAGCCATTTATTTTATGTATGGTTTACATAATTCACTTAAATGCATAATTATAAAAATAGCTGGGTGATTTCGTTTTACGTAACCATAAACTTTCAAGCAAATAATATTTTTTTAAATATATGGCTGAGAAAAAGGGATTCATTCAATAAGAAATGTATTGATTAATTATATAAAGGAATCTTTTATTTATTTCCATATATAAATAAATTTTTTTGTATTAATTTCATTAGATAATTTTTTAAATATTACTTACAGAAATCATGCAAATTTTTTTAACCGAAATATAATAATAGGATATATGGTTTAAGATGAAAAATTCTTTTGAATTTCCAAATTAAAAATTTTAATGAATATTTTAACATGATGAGAAATATAGATATAGCCTAAACGAAATGACATTACAACCCTCTCTATTGAAAGAATTATAAAATCATTTTACAGAGCTAGCAATAAATAATTTACCCATTTCAGAGCCCTCTAAAATGCCTTTCATTGATCCAAATGCGATAAGATTTGAACTACAGATTATTGAGACAATGAGCGTTACATTTAATAAATAAATAAAACATTAGTACAAAATTTCACCGTTAGGTGGCGTTGTAATACACATATAACTATTTTATAGGGTTTATAATTGTCCAATAAAGTAAAATAAAAATTGCTCAATATGTCCTCTTTCATTTTCGACAATATGCTCAAATCGGAGGACCATATTTTCTATAGATGACCGGAATGTATCTGTAAGAATGTGAAGAATATGGCGCCTATTATTGTCTTTTAGATATGGTATAGATGGTGGTCTTTGTCGGTAGATATTGTCCTTCAAATAACCCCACAACCAAAAGTTGCAAAGGTTAATGCATGGCGAGCGAGGGGGCCATTACTAAGAAATGACTTCTGATAACTCATGCTTCTGTGAAATGCTGTTTTAGCAATCGCTTCACACGATGATCAATATGAGGTGCTGCACCATCTTGCATGAAAATAATGTCACGAAGACATCCACACTTTTGGTAGGCTGGGATCACAAAATACTTCAGCATATCAAGATATATTGTTCTGTGACGGTACAGGTTTGGATTCCATTTGAAGTTATCTCTTTAAAGAAATATGGTCAAATGATAAAGGTAGCTGTAACACCACACCATACTTCTTCTTCTTGTGTACAGCCGACCACCCCGCCACAACTGACCGTAGCAGTATCGACAGGATTTGCTGTGGCCGACTGTTACACCACACCATACTGTCACTTTTTAAGGATGCAAGGGATGTTCCTGGATAACATGAGAGTTTTTCCCTATCCAAATTAGATAGTTGTGGGTGTTAACTTGACCATTAAGGCAAAATTGGGACTTTTCACTCCCCAGAATGTTCCAGGGTCAGGTCAACCGCCATTCAAGGAAGGAGCTGAAGTGCAAACGTTTTATTGATTTCTAAGTTCCCGTCTTGCAATAGGTGCACAGACTATTTTGTATGGATAAAAATGCAGAATCTATCATGCAATTTTTCGTACAGTTGAATACTATATATACAGAACATGAGAAACAACTGGCAATCTTACACTATTATGCAGCGACTAACTGCTGTCTTCAAAAAAAGCGGTCTAAACCTTTTCGACCCTTTAAGGATTTTTCTCGTCTATCAGGAAGAAGGCCAAGATGCCCACTTTTTTCAAATTTCTACATCATCTTAAATAAGACCCATGGTGCCCTTGAACCTATTCTTTGTGGTTGTTGTTTCTTTTGGCCCTTGCCATGGACAAGCTCGCTGAGGTAGTCAGAAATTTAAGCCTAATCAGCGTCTCTTGTTTCTGTAGTAGCCCCAACAAGGGCTAAGAGTAGGACTTTAGCTACTCACTCATCACATTCGCTTGTACAGCCCCTCTTTACAGGACGGGGCAAATTCACAAACCTTACAGATAGAACACAGAAGAGCATGACAAAACCCGGACTCGAACTTGGGATGCTCCCAGATGATGGGGAAGACGCGCTACTCGTAGCCAGAATGCAGGCTGGCTACTTCGTATTTGCTTCAGATGACGAAATACTTTTGGAGTTGCATTAGAATTTTGTTTCTGGAAGAACTATTTCATCAGTTGTGCGTTTTCTTGCAACTTAGGCATGACCAACAGAGAAGAAACTAACGTTCGTGCGGAAGCTGTGTTCATTTAATCCAAAGAAAAAAATAATAGATAAGCACTAAAACGAAAATTATGCTTTACATTTTCAGTATATGCAAATAAATGAAATTTGTGTTACCCCGTCATCTATTGGTGAATTTTTGAACTAACTTTTTAACTAATAAATTTAAAGCGCATCATCAGAATAATCTTTAGCTTATACATATTTTTAAATCTTGTTTGAAACAATAAAGCGTAATTTAAGAGCCCTCTTAAGCGGATAAATTATTTCTTATAAATACTGTACTTTAATTCTTTTATTAGAAAAAAAAATCCAAGAATATATTTGTCATATAAAATGAAAATTAGCAAGATAAGCGAAAATTCTTCATATCTAGAGTTGCTCTGATAAGTCAGTATATTAAGAGAGATTATTCATAGTTTATATTTTGCAATAAATATGAATACGAGGTATGTCTTAAAAGTTTGATGAATAGCAGTGTATCTCAAAAGAAACGTAAATGAGGAAACCCTCCATGTACACTCTTATTGAGGGACCTTTGGGGAGACGCCCCATAGCAAAGAGCACAAAACATTGTCGGAGATTATTCTGTTGGAGCCTTCTAACGGCATATATTTGAAAACTGACATCACATTCAAATGAAGCATCTGATTAACACGTAGTTTTGTTACAAATTGGAAAAATGGCATGGAATTGTTGCTATAAATGTGCGGAACAGATATTAGCAGAATAGGTGTATATGAAGGATGCAAACATTTTCGGAAGGGAAAGGAAACCATCTACGATAAATTGGCCATATGAAGTGGCGTTTATCCAGTTAGACATATATGCCCCAGAACAAGTGTGGCTATAGACAAAAATGAATGGGTGTGACAGATGCTGTTGCAAAATTGTCGTCTCAAGGGCAGATATCAAAGTAATAAGGAATCAGAAAGGACAATGTTAGCAGGATCATTCTTAAAAGTTTGGGTAAGCTTAAGATTCATTCAATTTTTTGTGCCGCATACATTGACCGCCGAGCAAAAGGAAATACGCATACTCACTATCGGGAATTTGTCCTACGGTGTGTGCATCCGACGACTGGTGGCATATGTGCTTCATTCCATTCCAAAAAGACCGCTGTCGCATTCGGGAGTGAAGGATTAATACGTCAAAAGTGTGCTCCATCAACGATGTAAAAAGGTTATTGTGCGTAGTGGATGTTACACAGAAGGAGAATAAAGGCATTTTGTTCCTGTGATTTGCTTTATGTCTGATTCTTTATGCGTTTCGCCAGCGTCCTGACACAGAAGTAGCGCGTCTTTCTCGTGATTTGGGAGTCCCGGTCAGGGCATGTTTGTTCTACTGTGTACTTACTATCTGTGAGGTGTGTGAATGTACCCCCCCCCCCTGTAAAAAGGTGCTGTGCAAGCGAGTGTGGGCGTGTGTGTCACCCTCGTGTAAGGTAGGTAGAAGTAAGACGTCTTTCTCCGGGTGTTCAGAGGTCCATACCCTCCGGAGCTATTTCACACGTTGAAAAGCGGACATGTTCTCATCACCATCACTACACTTTTTGACGCGACTTTTAAAATTGCTGTATATCGAAAATTATCTATCAAATACAATCTTCATCCCCACAATATAACTTGAATGATGTATTTAGGAGATATTCAATCATCGTTCAGGCTATTTAATTTCTTCCCAGCATGGTTACTTTAATAAATGGAAAGATCTTTGTCTGATCAGCCAGGTGGGTACTGATCGAGGGCCAAGTCTGTGGTCTTTGTGCTTGGCGACAAACTTGGCGACAAAATTTTATATCACTGGAAACGTTATTTTTTTTTATTGATTCCTCCGATAGGATTTGAAATACGTCCAGAACAGTCTAGCTCCGCCTTTTTAGGAACCATTTAATGCCGGCAGTCTCGAGCATGAACTGAATTGAACTAATTGAATCGTCGTATTTGGGGTTGAAGGCAAGTAACGAGTGATGGAGAGTATAACAAAGCAACGGTGGAATAGTCCAACGTTGTGTGGAGTCCAAGTTATAATTGCACTTAGATCTATTCCGAGTCATGTTGTCTATTTTGGTAGCAGCATCAAGTTGTATGTGGAGTAGACAGTCGTGTGGTAGTGAGTCGGCAATTAGACACAGCTAAAGTGAACAGATAGTGGTGATTTGCAAACATTTGTGGAGAGCATAGAATGAAGCTACGTAGATTTTCTCTTTCTGCTGAATTCTCTGTGTCTGCTTTGTGTGCTCTGCTATTTGTTGTCGTGTACTGATGAGAGTTCGTCTCGGCTGTACATATTTGTCGTCTCTGTATTCAACGTCTTTGTGTTAGCGTTTTCATGTCAAAATACAATAGCAATGTTTTAACGAGTGTACATTTGTAATCGGTCTTATTGAAAGTTTTTTGCACATTTTTAACGCCCTTAAATCAAACTTTTACCTAAACATAATATTTTTGATTTTTTTTTCTTAAACTCTATACATTATTTTACAGAAGTTTGCAGAAAATTTGTAAAAGCGTGGATTATTTACCCTTTTCAAGTAAGCGAACTAATCGACAAGGATGTACTACGAATGAAAGCAGAACTGGTTGAAACCATTCTTTGGTCGGACGACTCATCATATAGTGCATAATTTCAGTACAAAGCACAAAACTCGGGTAAAAATATATCTAACGATAAAAGCATTGTTTAGAAGATCAAAGACGGTAACTGCTCTACCCGTATTGATATTGAAACCTGTTCTTTAGAATTTCTTGATAATTTTTGGCTTAATAACATAGGTCATTAACGAAATGCGAATTGAAATAACACGTGATACCCTTCAGTAGAATCAAGTCAACTCGTTCTTTCAATAATAGAAGGATATTTTTTTCTGTTGGTTTACCTTTCCGAATCGTAAAAGAAACTAATAATAGATTTCAAAATTTATAAATAATGTTAGGATTTGCATTGTATATATACATGAAAATACATCGTGATTATAAAAATCATAACCAAAAAACGATTGCATATAATAAAATGAAAGACTTTTATTAAATTTATAAAAAAAATTTCATGGAAATTTTTTTCCTTAATAAAATTTTGATCATGGTATAATTGCACTCTTAAATTTTATAATTCAATAGATGACGCACTAATGTAGAAGTGCTGATTTTGTAATTGACCTTTTTCCAAAATGGCAAAAAAAAATTCTGTGTATTTTGTGGCTTCATTATTTCTAATTGGTCATTAATTTTGAATGCTAATTTTTGTGTTGCGCAAAAAAGAGTGATTTTTGAAATCCCAGATGAAAATACTGACCTTACTCAAAATTGCGACAACGCATGTTTATTTTAGCAGCCGAATTATCTGACAATACTTAAAAAGAATCGAAATACATATTTTATTTCTTCTAGCTACTATGTGAGCTCACATTAAAATTTATTTACTTAAATATGTTTATTAAAAATTTTATAAAGGTTTTTACATTTCGAAACAATCGCATTTCAAATTATTTGTCTTTATACAGCAATGTTTTGAAATCATGAAAAATTTTTATGAACATTTTACATATTTACCCATAATTAAAAAACCCTTCAAAATTATTGGAAAATGAACTGATTAGCGATAAAAATTCGTGTTTTTCTTTTCAAATTATTAGCAGTTTATTTAAATAAGCATGTGTTATTCCTTGTTTCACATACACATAGGCGATTTACAGAAAAGTATTATAAAATATCTTCATCAACAAATGAATTTTTATATTTGAATATTGTTGTTACTTATGGCGCTGATTAATCAGCAGGTTTTTAAGTCAGATATGTACGCCTCTTGTTTTACAAGTCGCGCCATCTAGGGCCAAGAGTACGACTTAGCTACACACACGTCACTACCCTTTTTAGTGGGTGGACTACATTCATTCAAATTCATTCATACATCTCAGATCGTAATTTAGATCTGGAACAGAGAACGATCACCTCTGACACAGTACCACCAGCGGTATTACTCTCGACATGGAGGACTTTGCGACAACGAACAGATTTAACGAGCGCCAATCGCCACACACTCGGGGAATATTTTGGCCGGTGAGCTTCGAATCCGTGACCTAAGAAGTACGAGTCCAACGCTCTACCAACCAGGCATCCCGGCCATATTTCAATATTTGATCACAATAATGACTCTAAACACTTCAATATGGCGGCTTGATCTTGAATATTACTGTGAGTTACATTATATAACATGCAAGATGGAAAAATTCAACCAATACATTTCATAGAGTTGCTCACTAGACATTGATTCTAAGATTCTATATCCGGCAGGTAGTTACAAATTTGAAGATAAAAGAAGATTTAATTTATAATTTAAATCAAAAATTTATTGGCATCTTAAAGATTTATTTAAAACCTTATGAACACAAAATTACATGAAAACATTATCAAAACATTTAAAAAAAACTTTTCAATGTTATCTTATTTATGGATTTTTTTCAAATTTAAATACATTTTTTAAATATATTTTAAAGCATATTTTACAAGTTTGCTAAATTTTATTAATTAGATTTATACTACAGAAGTTTATGATGTGTTTTAACCCTTAACTGGAGACCTGAATTTTCTCACGCGGCCAGAGATGTAGTTTAAATATTCCCAATGTTAGTTTTCGTTGTTTCTGATCTTTTATAAACAGTATTGGAATTTATTTTGAAAATACAACACATTTGGAAATAATGTAGCTATCAAAAATATTCATATTAAAAAAATGTTAAATGTTATTATATTAAATGTTGGAAAGGTATTAGAATAAAAACCTAAGCAATATTTTAATGAGTATTTACTTCGTTTATGTTGTTACTAATGCCATGGACAAGCCTACCGCTGATACAGCAGCAGATTTAAGCCGAAAGGAGCGTTTCTTGTTTTTGAAGTAGTGTCAACTAGGGCCAAGAGTACGACTTAGCTACACACACACCACATTTTCTTGCACAGCCCATTTTTACAGGGGGGGGGACACAGTGACACATCTCACAGATAGCACACAGAAGAAGAACCATGCCCAAATCTGGACTCCCAGAACACGAGGAAGACGCGCTACCTCTGTGCCAGAAAGGCGGCGATTCGTTTTTATATTATAGAATTACACTAACGTTTATAACTGTTGGCAGTTAACAAACAAAAGTGAAAAATACAATATTTTAAAATACTGTTTTGAGAATGTTTCTTTATTTTTTGTATAATTAAACTTAAAAGCAGTTTCAGAAACTTGGAGTCTTAGACTCTATTATTAACAACAAAAACTTTGAAAAAGCATAACTTGGTTATATTCTCATACTCATTCTTGGACTTTAGCAAACACATACTGCTGAAAGAACAACTTAAAGGTATTACTGAAGGACAAAAAAAAAAAATCCTTAATAATTAGAGCTAGTGAACAACACAGAAATATTTTGAATCCCGTTTCAAGTTAGGGGATAAAAATTTTGTTTGCGTACTACAGCTATTATAGAATGAAAAGCAATTTTTACAACTAATATATATATAAAAAAACAATTCAAAAATATTGTGAAGTTGAAATGTCTTGGAATAGATGATTGAAGATTCTTAATTTTTTTTCAATTTAATGAAAAACTTCACTTTTCTAAAAGCTGGAAAAGATTTTCACATCTTATCAACGAGTTGACACCAAGAGAAATCTTCTACAATTTTTAATAAAAAACTTTGTGAGCTTTTCGACGTTGCTTCGTTTTGATGAAGCCGAATTCTATAATTTTTCTAAATTTCTTTTCACTTTCTTCCAAGTCCTCAAGACAATTGATCAATTCTTCCTGTTTTAATTTCCCCCCATATTTTTCAGGTAGAATATCTGGAGGAATGTGAGCATGGAGGCTTTGCCAGTCTTCATTTCTTGTATGAAGAAAAAACTGAAAAATAAAAAATCGATTGTCTGTACATATTTCATATATTTATATGAAAATAATAATTTTATGAAAAAGGAAAATTTTTAAAGACACCTACTCTAGTTTGAATCTTTTCGGGTAGAAATCTATGCCCTAATTTCCAGATAGGCGAAAATATTGACGGTGCATTAATTATATGAACTGATTTGAGTCGACAAGGAAAAACACTCTGTAATAAAGAATTTATAAAAACTCAAAATTATATTTCATAAACTACTCTACAAAAATTATCAGATATTATCTATAACAGAACAAAGGGCTCAATTTTAACCAGGTTAAGGATTGAACACCCTCGATTCACCGACCGACATTTCTTGATGAGGGAATCGATTCCAATTCACTCAATATGTAACACTTTTATATCTGTTCCTATCATTCTGGTAGAAAATTCTTCTCTGGGTCTTACATTTTTTTCAGAAATCTCATCCTGTGGGGGCAAGTTAAATTCCAAAACTCCACATGTTAACCGTTTTAATTTGTTTTTAAAAAAATGACTTTTATAATACCATACAGGGTGTCCCATCAAGATCAGATAAACTCTGCACAACCAAATTCCTTGTTTGGAAGTATAGCGTTAGCCTTATAAGCCAAATAATATCCTTCGAGCTGAAGGGTCCCTTTTGCTTGATCGGTATATTACTCGGCTACAGCCGTAAACGTCGCAAGCCCGTACCTCGACCTTCAATCGCTACATTGGTGACCTTCACAACGCAACCTTCCGCAAAAGTCGTGACGCCATCTACCCGCAGCAATATCGTCAGACTCACTTGAGGAAAGCTAAAAAAATCATCGTTCGCTTCTTCGCCGACTCACTGGTGGGGAAGTACTGTAGCTTCAGCCTTATAAGCCAGATAATATCCTTCGTGCTGAAGGATCCCTTTTGCTTGATCGGTATATTACTCGACTACAGGCCCAAACGTCGCAGGTTCGTACCGCGACCTTCAATCGCTACAGAAGATATAAAATATGTCCAGAGAACTGTACCTCTAAGACCCATAGATTTAGAGAAAATTTTGAGAGAAAATGTATTACGTCATATCTGGTTTACTAAAAACTTTTACTTGGCCGCTGGATCATCGAGGCTCTATTTCACGCCCTCCACGATCACCAGATCTGACCCATATAGATTTTTTCCTTCTGAGCCATGTAAAGGAATTGGTTTATTGATTCCCAGTTGCTTCAGAAATGAACTTAGCGCATTCCTGTCCACAGGGCGTTTCTTTGTGGACACTACGATGTTAGAACGTGTACAGTTAACTATTGAATGACTTGAGTATGCATGCCTCCATATGCGCGGGCGACATATCGAACATCCTCCTATTTAAGGTTATGAAAGTACTGATGTTCATGCTTCGAATAAAGTTTTTTTTCCTTAAATCGGATAAGACGTCATACATTTTGTCTCGCGTTTTTCCTCGTGAACTATGAGTTGTAGAGGCACAGTACTCGAGACATTTTTTAAGTATACCAAACAACGAATCTGGCTGTGAAGAGTTTATCCAGTCTTGCTGGGACATTCTGTAGAAATATTAGCTACACATTTAAGTACTATAACACATATTACATCATTTTTGCACTTTTTTCTGATTCATATTTTTATGATTTTAGGTATTTTGATTTTTTAGATATTTCGTGTTTCAATTTTATTATTAAGTTATACAAATATTTGGATTTCATGATTGGGAAATAGCTTTGTCAAAGATAGATTTTGTGTCATTAAACATAAGCAAACCTACCAGTCAACCAACAATAGAGCTTCTACCCTACTTTCTATTTAATCTAATAATAAACTTTATAATCGTATTAAGTTGAAAGGTTTGCTTTGAAAACAGCACCCTTCTATTGCTTATTATCGTTTTATAAAAAATATTCATCTGAAGCAAGAAATACGGTGATATAATTGTTTGTTTTTTATAATTCACAAAAAGAGAGCTATATATTTTGGTTTGGTGTGATGATGTAGATTCGGGAATTATATTCACAAAATACAAGAAACCTACTCCCTCTGCTTATCAAGTAAGACTCTGTATTTTTTCAATTTCTGACATATATATTGATGTAGCAAGTAGCAATTATCACTGAAAAGTGAAAAATATAAAAATGAAACGCTGCTCCCCGGCAATTAATTACAATAATAATGGATTATTTCTAGTGGAAGTGATTTTATGATGGACTATTTGGGGATGAGGCATCAAATGAACAAGATGTTACAGAGGAAATATGTGATATTTGAAGAATGTATTTTTCAGTTTGTATAATCAAGGTTTATGATGTATTAAACTTTTGTTTATTGAAATAAAATATAATGAAAACCTATTTTAACTATAGACCATATAATTTATGACAAGAATGATCAGAAATGCTTCTGATGAAACATATTTTCGAATAGATAATATTTACTTAAAATGTAAAAAAAGAGTAGTTTTATTGGAATTAAGTTTTTAATACGTATTTACTTTTTTAATATAGCTTGTGAATTTAAATTACACATTTGTGAGCCAAATTCTATAGTTATATGTATCTGCATAGAAATATTCTAAAATTAATAACCGTCGACTTTTTAATGGGGTATTCCATTGAAACACAAATGTTAGAAGGGTTTCAATGATACGGTGTGATAATAGCATGAGTATCTTTTTTTAAGAACATCCATCGAAATTTAGAATTGAGGAACAAGAATAGAAAAAAAGTAATGAGCATTTCTTTATTTTGGCCGTGTTTCCAACCAAATCAAAACCTATAAGTATATTATAGTAACCAACAAAAAGAACTTTAAGTATATTTTAGTAATCAACCAAAAAACTATAAGAAAATTTTAGAAACCAATCAAAGAACTATAAGTATATTTTAGTAACCAACCAAAAATCTATATTTTAGTAACCAACCAAAAATTTATATTTTAGTTACCAATCAAAAATCTATATTTTAGTAACCAACCAAAAAAAACTATAAGTATATTTTAGTGACTTACCAAAAAACTATATTTTAGTAATAAATAAAAAAAAACTATGAGTATATTTTAGTAACCTAAAAACGATAAGCATATTTTAGTAACCAACCAAAAAAACCCTTTAAATATATTTTAGAAACCAACCAAAAAAGTATAAGTAAATTTTATACATATTATAAAAGCGGTGGTTTAGAAACGTAAATACATCATTCATGACATTCTCTAATTCTGAACATAAACAACAAGGAGTTCTGACAAGTATTCAAATTAGCAAAAAAATAGGTACAGAACCTATGCCAGATTCCTGACATGTCGCTTCGACGGCCATAAAATACCACATACTAAAATTTAAAGTTTCATTTTTTAAATGGTATTGAAACTACAATCACCCACAATTGATTAAATAAAAATCTTTAGCTAATACTCCATGCCTTCAAGACGCCTTTTTTCTTCTTTCTTCTAATTTATATGCTTCCCAAGGAGAAAATAAGTGGTTCACATCTAAATTTTGTTCAGATATGTCACTTAATTTTTAGATTTTTAATATGGAAATATTCCATGCGAAAAAATATTTTTAGAATTTTATTTACTTGAAGAGAATTAATTAATCCATAAATATTATTTGTCATTATCTGACTCCTAGTAAGAGTTGGAAGCAATCACTCTATATTTTTATGCCAAAAATATATCTTTATTTGACAACTAACCACCTTCTCGATTGGAGTTACCCTACATATATTCCTCTGCGTTTTCTGAGAGGGGGGAATACTGAGTCATGCTACACCTCAAGGTCATTTATGATTAATAGAGATGAAATACACATCACACTTCGGAGCACTCACTCCGAAAGAATTGAAACGATCACTACATACTCAAGTGACAACATTCTGACATCTTTTTATTTTTAAATTTTTTTAGTATCTAATTAAAACAATAGATGGCAGCAGAAGCGTTGAATGTTTTTTTAAAATTTCTTTTACAGATTTATATGGCTTTTAGCGTCATTTTCATGAAGGAAAAATAAAGTTTTTATGCTTCTAAAATCATCAAAATCATATTCAAGAAATATGATGATAATTATGCTGAATGAATATCAGGTTATATTCACACGAATATTAAGGATGATATATTTATTACAAAATGAGTTATTTATTACGTACTGATAAAATTAAAGATAGCGATGCAAATTTTTCAGTAATCTCTGATAAACCGAACCTAACAGTAAACAGTAGAAAGTTCGCCAGATATAAAAAAGAATATCCTCTTGTTATTCAGTTAGGTTACCACATTTAGCAATTTATCGCTCATAAAAAATTGTGTTAAGTGATTGTATCTTTGTTTACAGCTTGTAAACTAGGCAAAGGGAGAATTGATTTATTAGAATAAAAAAATTGATACCTTAGAATAAAAAAATGTTACATTAGAATAAAAAATTGATGCATTAGAATAAAAAAAATGATACATTAAAAAAAGGATACATCATAATAAAAAAATTGAGACATTAGAATAAAAAAATGATACATCAGATTAAAAAAATTGATACATTAGAATAAAAAAATGATACATTAGAATAAAAAATTGAGACATTATAATAAAAATATTGATATACTAAAATAAAAAAATGATACATCATAATAAAAAAATGATACATTATAATAGAAAATTGATACATTAGAATAAAAAAATGATACATCAGAATAAAAAAAATTGGGACATTAGAATAAAAAATAGTCCAGACTAAACTCTGTAAAAGAAAAAAAAACCAAAAAAGTAAAAAATAGTTTATAGTACAAAATAGTGTCATAATTTTTTTCTTACCAATAAAAATTCTAGAAATGTTCGTATCCATCCAGGTGTAAACGCTAGAAAGCCATGGATATCAAAACCATCATAATCAAAAATGTACGTTCCCCCACAAATTTGGCTGACTGGATTTTCAATAATTTCATGAACAAATAATATTTCTAAATAAAAACGTTCTGCAAAGTTGAACTTTTTGTAATCTATACCTGGAAAGAAAAAAACAGATAATGAAAAATCAATTGAGATTTATATAAGTATATTTGGGCTTAAGGAAATTTAATAGTAAAGAATATTTAAAAAAGTTTGAAATGTAATATGGAATATTTATTAAATTTATTAAGATAACAATGGCATAGATTTCGATTTTAAAATTATATTTGCTCTTATAAATCCAGAAAAGTACTTAGATTTATTATTCTACTTGCCATTTTATTTTCTCACATAGGTTGTATAGAGGAAGCACAGTAATCTCAAAAAATTTCGAGCTCAATATTTTACGGAATCTCCAAGTTTTACCCCTCACTGAGTTCGAAAAACACATTTTTGGAAAGATCTCTGACTATTGTAAAGAAGTCGTAACCTTGTCTCCTTTTGAAGAGACACATGTTCGAGCATTGTTACTTCTGGCCAGCTGTGAGACAATTCTTCCTTAGTTGCGCATTGTGTTTCTCCCTTTTAGTATCACTCTTTGGACTTTAAAGGAGTCAGATAATGGAGAACACATGCGATTGAGACCCTTTGAAGAAGGAACCCGTGTCAAAACACCAGATATGGCTATTTCTTCTATGGACCACCCAAACTGGGATAAATTTCCGATAATGAACAACATATTGCGTTCACGACCCTGTGAGAAAAGAAGTATTGTCACCCCC
Source organism: Argiope argentata (assembly GCA_026289955.1). Classification (NCBI taxonomy): domain Eukaryota; kingdom Metazoa; phylum Arthropoda; class Arachnida; order Araneae; family Araneidae; genus Argiope; species Argiope argentata. Next base: position 21,193 of record JAOUZG010030185.1, read on the forward strand.
TATGTGAATATCTTTCCTATCGTGGAGGGTCAGATATGAGGATGGATGTTTCGAAAATATTCTCACGGCTGACGGCTGATCATGGGAGTATTTATGAAGAATTCGTGGATGATCGGCATCTCCAGAGGGCCAATGCGAACCTGAGATGCGGAGCTTGACCGAGATTAAAATGGGAGTTTTTGGAAGGAAGAGGAAACGAGATAAGCTGATCCGGTAGACGAGACCAGCTGATCTGGCTAGAGACTGGAGGAGAGCTGATACGACGACGAGGGAGCTGATACGAGTTGAGTTGGAGAGTTGAAGAGATACCACGGGATCTCGAGTTTATTGAAAAGATCTACCGGTTTAATCCGTAGATCTCTTGGGCTACACGCAGTAGCTGGATATGCTGAACAGCCCGTTAGTTTTTGTATTAATTGTGAAACTTTTAATCCAGATGCAAATATTTTACAGCATATTAACCTAGAGGACGTGTTTTTTTATTGTATAAAGCTGTAAACAAAACCTTTGTTTATAAACGATACCACTTTATTTGAACGACCAGGATCAAGTCATTACTCTATCTTCATGTGACAAAGATAACTCAAAAACGCTTTGAACTGAGCTAATCAAATTTGGTAGGCTGTCTGTACATCCAATTTGAAGTTTTGTGTCAAATGTTGTGTAAAATTTGTTTACGGTAGTTCAACTGCCCTGCTGCTCGAATATAAATTAACAAATTAATTACAAAACGAAGAGAGTTAGAGAGATAAAATTCGGTGCACAAATGTAACTTTTATGTTGTTGTTACTTATGGCCCTTGCCTATGGACAAACTCTCCGCTGATATATCAGCAGGTTTAAACCGAAGGAAGCGTCTCTTGTTTTTGAAGTAGCGCCAAACTAGGGCCAAGAGTACAACTCAGCTACACACTCACCACATTTGTTTGCACAGCCCCTTTTTACAGGGGGGGGGCACAGTCACACATCTCACAGATAATACGCAGAAGACCAACCATGCCCGAACCGTGATTCGAACCCGGAACTCCCAGAACTAGAGGAAGACGGGCTACCTCTGTGCCAGAAAGCCGGCGCAAGCTTAACATTTATAGTGTAGACAAGAATTTTGAGACAAATCCAGCAAAAATGTAGAGACTAAAATATTTCAAATTTGGTATGAGATACTGTGACGATAAATGTAAATTTTTTGTCAAAATTTTTAGTTTCAATCTGTTAAAAAAAACGTGCTTTAAACACAAATTCGATTTTCGGATTCTATTAATATATACCAAGGATTGATCGTTAAATAACTTGCCAACGATGACACTTTAAATTTAGTAAAAATGCTAAATTCATGTCAAAATTGATATTTCTTAACTATAGTGAACTAAGCCATCTATGATGATCTCTGGCTTGATAAGTTTATTAGGGTTTATGCTAGAAAGTTTTGGGAAGACCACTTCCGCTGGTTTATTTCATAGAAAAAACCTATAACCAACAACTTGTTCCGTAGGATTTTTTTTTGTTTGTTAATAATTAATACAGAATACTTTAATATAAAATTTTATCTTACTTTTTGAGAAGACTTTAAAAGAAAATGTATTTAAAAATGTAATGATTTTTAATAATAAATTCATGTAGGATATCCTAAGGAGATATTTGATTTAACCATCATTTTAACCTTTCATCAACTTTCGATTGTAGATGCAATTCAAAGCGAGAATTGTAAAAGGTTAGATGAGTTTCCAGAAGACGATAATTTTAATTAATACAACATTCCGAAACAACGCCATCTATAGAGTATTTGAAAAACTGTCACAATTAACATTCAGACAGATAGGCCCACTAACCACCGTACGAGAAAGACGTTTCCACGCGTCAGCGTTTCCCGCTTGCAAAGATACGCGTTAATATGTTTTCAGTCACATAATGTTTTTGTTACTTCTAACGTCCTCTTAGAGGGAATAATCTAACTTTCTGATTATTAAATATCTCCCGGTTTTAATTCTTTTAAAATTTCCCTGTACTTCCTTCCCCCCTTGTAAATTTCTCCCTTTAACTCTAAATAAATATTTTTCTTTTTTTAAAGAAGTCTCTTCATCTTATGTTTGCATTATTTTAATATTAATTCTTAATATGAACCTGTAAATATTTAAAAAAAACATACGGCAATAAAACACCGCTTTACGAAGAGTCTAATAGTTTTGGAAGTTTGGTTAGACCCCCACATTTATAGATTTTAATTTATTTTTTAAATTTTAATTAAATTTTATATAATTAAAATTATTTTATTTTAATTTTTTTTAATTTTTCATTTTAGTTAAATTAGTAAATTTATAAATTTTAATGCTAAATTTATAAATTTAATGAAATCAATCAACTACAAAGTGGTGTATGTATTTGATGATTAAATAAATAGAGGAATTCTTTGATTAACATGTAATAGTGCATGCCAATCAAATAATATATATACTTAGAAGAAAATCTGAAAATGAAAATCCTACTTAAAAATTATCAACCAAATAAGGGCACCTTCTTATCTTAATTTAGACATTGCCAAGGCACGCGAAGGAATGTTTTGGCGGAACAATGAAATTTGTTTGAATTTCAAGAGAAAAAAAATAGCAATTTTGACGGATTGTGTATCAAATAAAAGTTATAAAATGAGTTATAACGAAAAAAAGATTCAAATGAAACCTGCTATGCATGTTTCAATGTATCATGTCAGAACATCATTTGTTGAACTTACAAGCACCTCGTGCTCGTGCGAGTTAAATTGTATTTGTATTCATTTCAATGGTTTCATTGAATGAGTCACTTTAGTACTGCAAACGATCCAAAAGACTTAGTTTCGAATTTATTGTTTTAACAAAAATATCACATTTCCTACTTATTTCATTTCATGTCATCACGTGTTCAAAATGACATTTTTATAGTTTTATTTGCGGCAGCCATTAACATATTTTTTTAATCAGAGCTTTTTTATATGTAATGGCAACACGATTATTAAAAGCGGATGTTTTTGAGATGCTCGTGCAGATAATAACATTTTTATTTTAGGCCTACAGATTTTTTTTAATTTTTTCCCTAAGGGGGTTTTGTTGACGCCAAAATCATCAGCCCAAAATGAACCCCATGTTCTGAAAAGATAAAAATGGTGACAGATCGTGTATCAAATAAAAGTTTATAAAAATTTATAACGAGACAAAAAACGGTGGTAATGGAAACGCGATAATTGAAAAGGTATTTTTTTCTTCAAATTTCAATATGATATGAAGTTAAATTTTATAAGATAATAATTTTAAAATATTAATAGAGAAAGAAAATGTAAGGGTTAATATTTTTATAGATGGTACTAAAAGAAATTATAAACATTCTTTATTTTTAATTAAATAATATTTTGATTGATTTTCGTGTTTGAAAAATTGCCAGTGACACTTACATATGCTATATTTTAAGAAGATCGTATAATAACTGTAGATTTGTTCAAACGAATGCAGGAGCATATTTAATTTTACTTGTATGATATATACCCCCGGTGAGCATCTTGAATTGAGGATGAGATGTTTGCGGTAGAGTGGTTGGATCTAGTCACCCTAGAGAGTACACTGATTGGTGGGGGTAAGTTCCTCTTATCGATGACGGAAAACACTTCATATAGGAAAGGTTGTACCATGGACGGTGATGGCCATTAAGACTCAACCACTGCTCCTGCCAGTGTTTCTGTTGCGGAGGTCCGGTCATTTAGCCTTATGGTTTGAATCCGTGTACCTTCAGGAGGGTCAGTGAGTCTGCTACAACTTATGCATGTGATAATTCTAGTAAGATATTGTAAAGAAGTCGTCACCTGGTCTCCTTTTTGAAGCGACACATGTTCGAACATTGCTACTTCTAGCCAGCGGTGAGACTATTCATGCTTTGTTGCACATTGTGTTTCTCTCTTTTAGTGTCATCTTTCGGACTTGAAAGGAGACAGATAATGGAACACACATGCTTGCGACCCATTGAAGAAGCATATCGTGTCGAAATACCAGATGGGACCATTTCTTCTATGGACCATCCAAACTGGGATAAAGTTCCAATTATGAACAACTTATGCATTTTACGACCCATTGAAGAAAGGAGGGCTAAAGCTTTCAGATGCGAATATTTGTGTATTGTGAAGGTTCTAATAAGAGGGTGGAGGTTTCAAGAATATTTCCAAGACATAGCGCCGCACCATTGGGAGTATTTATGAAGAATGATTGGACAATCGGCACCAATGCGAGCCTAAGGGGAGGAACCTCATCAATGTTAAAATGGAAGGTTTTGGAAGAAACGGGACGGTCGAGAATCTGACCCGGCATACCACACAAGCTGATCGAGGAGACAAGCTGATTCAGTAGACGGGACCAGCTGCTCTGGCTAGAGACTGGAAGAAAGCTGATACGACAACAAGACGAGCTGTGAGCAGAGCTGAAGAGCTGGAGTTGAAGAGATATCACGTGATCTCGAGTTTATTGAAAAGATCTTCCGGAAGTAATCCGTAGATCTCTGGAGCTACACGCCGTAGCCGGATACTCTGTCAACCTGTTAATCACGGTATTATATGTCGGACTGACAATCCAGTTGTAAATATTTCCCAGCTTTTAACCTAGAGGACGTGTTGTTGTTTGTGTTATTGTATAAACCCGAAAATAAAACCTTTGTGTTTAAAACGCTACTATTTTATTTGATCGACCAGGATCAAGTCATTACAATATGAATTAAAAAAAGGCATTTCTTCAGTTAAATAGGAAATGTAATTTAATTATGATGAAGTAAATAATTTAATTGTTATTCAATATAATAAATGATTATGCTAATACCTTTTTTAATTACTTAAAATCATGCAACATAGCTTTATAGCGTATATAAAAAAACATATCAGCACAACAGTAGGTAATCTGGTTAAAAGAAAACCTTATTGTAAATTCATAAAATATGGTTCTTATCTAGATTCTTTAATTAAATTGTGATTGAGATCGAATAACGGAATTCGAATTTTTATTTGTTTCACGGTAGCTTTTAGGAATGAACTGGTTCATAGGAAATAATAATTAATTTAAATTTTTATTGAATTTCTTGTACATAACCCAGCCTTCATATTTTTCTCTAGGATAAATTTTTAAACATCATGTTCTAACAGACATTAAACGGTGTTATTTTAATTATCATTCTGCATTGCATGTATAATAATAAACCCACTATAACTAAATTTTTTGACATCATTATGCTGTCCAAAGATGTGTCCTCTAATTTATCATTCCTGAAGTTGTAACCACACAATAAACACACAAAAATCAGACAATAATAATAACATTAAAATTTCTTAGATTTCATGAACAGAAGATGGCGTTATTTATTCATCTCCAAAATCCTTTGTTAATCAAAGACTTATACATTTGTTAATCACTGATGAATTATTTAATGAAATATTGATCGTTCGAAAAGTAATTTCGTTTTTTCTCGACAAAGGATTTAATTGTATTTTTTTATTCCAACTTCACACTTAAGACGTATAATCATTGTATGTTTTGAGAGGTGATATAGCAATACTTGTTTGTGAAAACGTTCAATTGATTTTGCGCAGTAGTTTTTGGTAGATGCCCTTTTAAATAGGGAAAGCAATAAGCAGCAATTTCGTCATATTTCACTTTTTTCCTGTAGGAAAGGTAAAAATGCTGTTCAAGCCAGAAAGAAATTAACCGATGTGTATGGAGAAGATGCGTTGACAATACGACAGTGTCAGAACTGGTTTACAAAATTTCGATCCGGCAATTTTGATGTCGAAGATGCACCACGTTCCGGATGGCCGGTTGAAGCTGATAAAGACACGATAAAGGTAATAGTTGATGCAAACCGGCGAACAACAACACGTGAGATCGGTGAGAGTTTAAATTTATTGAATTCAACTGTTTATGACCACCTGAAAGGCCTGGGTTGAACCTCGAAGCTCGATATTTGAGTTCTCCATGTCCTCACGGAGAGAAATTTGTGTTGTCGCATTGAAGTCTGTGATTCTCTCCTCAAATGTCACAAAAATGATCCCCTTCACCATATTATCCAGATCTGGTTCCTTCAGATTATTATTTGTTCCAGTCAATGCAAAATTTTTTGGACGGTAAAACCTTAGTCTCAAATGAAGACGTCAAAAATCACCTTGGATTAGTTTTTTGCCAGCAAATACCAAAAATTTTATGAGCGTGGAATCATGCCTCTACCAGAAAGATGGCAAAGGGTTTTGGATCAGAATGGGCGATATATAATTTAATAAAATAATTATTCATTATACGAGGATCGTCTTTCATTTTCACCAAAAAAAACGAAATGTTTTTTCGAACAACCCAATAAAAAATGGAATGAATTTCATTGCAAAAGTGTGATTCATTGTTAGAAAATATGCTAGCAAATATTTAAAAAATTGTCAAAATTGAGACAAATAAATTAGCATTAAAATATCTTTTTTCACTTTCAAAATAAGTCAGAAATTATTTTGTACAATAAATTTTTTTAACGTATTATGTGTAAACATCAAATTATTACTGAATTTTCTATAAATTAAAGTTGGAATAAGTAATCCCTCCTGTTTAATTTTGAAAATTGAAATAATTTTTTTCCAAGGATTTTGTAAATATAATAAATGTATTTATCACAAAATTTATTTTCACATTAATTTGTGAATTTTTTAGAAATTTTTTATCTTGTTTTTAATCAATATGTTTCACTATTAATGGGTCATTTCTAAATGAAAAACATAATCACGTTTACTTATTCCTCTATTTCGAAATTAGACACCTAGATGGCGCTACATATTTACATCCAAAATCCTTTGTTGATCAAATTTATACCTTTGTTAATCTCAAATGAAATATTTAATGAAATAAAAAAATAGAATGAATTTCATTGCAAAGGTGTGATTTGCTGTTGAAAATTATGCTAGTAAATATTTAAAAATTGTTGAAATTTAGAAAAAAAAATATTAAAATATCATTTTTAACTTTTAAAATGAAAAAAAAAATTGTCCATAAAAGTTACCTAATTTATTGTGGTAAACATCAAATTATCACTGAATTTTCAATAAATTAAAATTAGAAAAAGTAATCCCTAAATCCTTTGTTCAGTTTTGGAAAATGGAAATAAATTTCACCAAGGATATTTTTGTAAATATAATAAACGCAATTAAAACATTTTAAAAAATAATTATTTATTTGCATTTAAAGTTGCAACAATTACTTAAAAAATATTTTCTTGTTTTTAATCCTTAATGTTTTAATATTAATGGGTATTTCTAAATGAAAAACAGAATTGTCTTTACTTATTCATCTATTTCCAAACTAAGCACCTAAATGCCGCTATGGATTTATTCTTCAAAATCCTTCTTTAATCAAGTACTATACCTGAGATGTCACTATTTTTAATCTACTACTTTCATTTAATTCTTTTGAGGCAAATATTGATTAAATATTGTAATTATACAAATAAGTTTTCAAAGAAAATAAAAAGATAGCAACACAAAATTTTATTCGTAAAGAATTCATTTTACCAGGATTTTAAATTTCAAAATAGAGTTGAAAAATTTTAGGAAATTTTTTTTGAAGTTAAATTTGTTTAATTTTCAACCTTTAATTTTTCGTGCGTAAATAAAGTAGTAAAATTTCAAAATGGAGTTAAAAAAATTTTAAGGAAAAAAATCTTGAAGATAAATTTTTAAAAATTTTCAACCTATAATTTTTCGTGTATGAATAAAATAATAAAGAACTTTTGAAAAATTGTTACTTTTTTAGCGTAGCGGGTTCGGATTGAATGAATTTTACTTGAGGACAGCACAAGCAAATTTATTTACAGCTATCTACAGGTATTTACAGGATGGCTTGAGAAAGGAAAACATCAGATAAACACAATCCAGCAGTCGTCAGTCACTTACAGCGCAAATGCAAGCCTCACGCACAGTAAAAAACAGACTGCAAAACAGCTATCGTATAGCACAGTAAACAGTAAGTCACAGCGAGCTCAATAATACAACGTTGACAGCAAATGGAAAGCTCACTAATAACAAGCGAGAAAAGTAATCCGCTAGTCCAGCGAGACGCTTCTCTTCCGAGAGGAAACTATCAACCAATTAACTCACTCCACCACATTTTACGACAACCCTTCTCTTATATAGCCGTGCGAGCGTCAGAAGAAGCAACGCGGCGTAGACAGAACTGTCTCAGGGCTACCAGATTATTCCCCTCGTCAAGTCAACTCGGCTGGCGCAAAGCTCTTCGACGCCGTCGCCAATCGCTCTCCCGTCCGTACTTTCAACGGCGTTCGCCCGCTTGTAATAATATTAAATACCCGTTAATTCTGAAAATTGCTACCCAGTCGAGCTACGAGAATAGTAAAATTCTCCCATAATTAATTAGATTATTGGTAAAATAATTTCGAAAATGTTAAAATAATATATTTTTAATGAGGAGGCACAAATGCTAAAGACATTAAATACCTCTTATTTCTGAAATTACAACCAGATGGCACTGCGAAAATATCAAAAATTTCCCCATAATTAATTGACAAAGTTAAAATAATAGTTTCATGCAAGAGGCGCAAGTGTAAAAAACTATACATCTACCAAAATAGGAAGTAAATGAAGAAAAAATTTCTGTTATTAAAAAAAAAAAGGAAATAAATCAAATTAAACAAAAACTTGAAAAACTTGAAAAGATAAATTAGCATTTTTATATATTTACCGCCATTCCCAAGAAGAAGAAAGGAATTGTTCTGACATCTATAAGGAGAGACAAATAGATGACGTAAACTTTCAGCTTTTGGAATCGGAAAAGTCACCTTTTTGTACATTTCTGTCAAAGCATCGGCCTTTCGATAGAAATTTAACACTCGTTGAATTGCTTTTTCTGTATCAAATTTGCAAATTCTCAGAAAGCGTAGCAGGAATTCTTCATCCATACATATTTCAAAGTCCTTAAAACCTGGAATTAGAGAAAGAAAAGCTGTATTATTGCGTTGAGATTTCTTTTTCAATATCCATCTATCTTTCTACACACACACACACACACACACACACACACACACACACACACACAC
>JAOUZG010030186.1:0-12817 GCA_026289955.1 Argiope argentata
TAAATATCATTATCACTTTAGATTATTATTCATAAAAACTATCATAATCACTTTAGATTATAATTCATAAAAATCATCGTAATCATAGATTATCGTTCATGGATATTATTATCATTTTTGATTATTATTCATAAATATCTTTATAATTTTATATTATTCTTCATAAATAGCACTATTATCATAGATAATTCTTCATTAATAGTACCATGATCAAACATTATTTTTTGTAAATTATATTATCAATACAGATTATCATTTTAGATTATTCTTCTTAAATGACATTATCATCATAGATTATTCTTCATTAATAGCACTATGATCATAGATTATTTTTGTATATTACATTATCATAATAGATTATCATTTTAGATAATTCGTCATAAATAGCATTATCATCATTGATTATTCTTCCTTAATAGTACTAGGATCATAGATTATAATTTCATTTTTAAATATAAAAAATGGTTACTTTGGGGCTTAACACTTATTTACTTATAGAATTTCTATAAGCTTGGCATCACGTAATTTATAATTCTTTAAGTCATCTCTGATTTTAAATTAAAAATTTTCTGCACTGTAATGCGCTTATAAAGTCCTTTTTTTTTCAGAAATTCATATCTTAAACATTTGTGAATATTTGTCATCCTATGAATCATCTAAAATCCAGTCATCTTATAAATTTTTGTCTTTCTGTCATTCGATGAATTTTTGTCTTCAAATAAATCTTCCAGTTCCTTATAACCGAAATAAATATTTTCATTTCATTTCTATTGCATGCATTCATTTATTTATTTTTATTGATCGATCATCACTCAAAATATTAATCCAGTAAGATTTAACATTGTAATTAATCTCCAGTCATATTTAATAATGAAAAATTGTGCAAGAAATAACCATTTAATATTCATTAGAAAAATTTAGTTTATTTTATAATTTTTTCATATTTCTAATTAAAACTATATTATTGATATAGATATAATTGTAATTCGTACTTCGGTACTTTTCCGTTAGCCGGGCACATGCGAGAACTCGTCAAAGTAATTTGGCGGCATTCTTCCTTATTTGCGATTTTTTGCTTTAAAATCGTTGAAAGAAATTTGGCGGAATTCTATATTATTTGGCGATTTTTCACTTGCGCCCGGTTAACAGAAAAGTACCCATACTTCTTATAACTTTGAATTAACACTCAATTTTTGGGTTTAAACTAGACATTCTCGTATTTTATTATATTATTATTTTTTCATATGCATCTATCTCCTTTCAAATCTATTCTTCTGATGATGTGCCTATGAGTTTAGAGCATTCAACAAAATCACTCCTAAGGCGCTAAGCGCGCTTTCGTTTTCTTAGTAATATTTTGCAATCATTAGTTTCATGGTCAGTATTAAGTAAATGTATGCTTATTATGTCTGGATCCCGCCAACTACCTTGATCTTCTTAGTATGCAATTATTAGTAACGGTGTTTATTTCACAGCATGTTTTTTTCTTTATTAAAAGTGATGTTTACGCTAAATGTTTATGAGGTCCACTGACTAACAACAATTTGGCCGTAACTTCCATCAAGATTATCTAATGGTAAATAATATGTGATAATGTTCGATGATATCAACATCCATATTACTATTGTAAATGTGAATGTTTGAATGGATGGATAGCTAGTCAATCACGCCAGAAAAGCTGAAGGAAATTGGATGAAATTTAGCGCAGAGATAGATTTTAATCTAGAATAGAATCATAGGCTACTATTTATTCCGCTTAATTAGGTGATTAATTTTTAACAAATTAAAAACTAATTTTCCCGCTAAAAATCTTCATTTCCCCACTGTCAAATGAGTAAGGCTTCAGGATTTTTTTCCCACGCTAATGAAGTTAGGCGTAACATGTTTTCGACCGATTATTTCAAACGATTCTTTTTATTTTCTTAGTGTTTGGTGCATTTAAAAATAAACATTGTTGATTAATCGATCTTTTAGATATCTTTGTGATGTACTTTTGTATTCAAATAAAACATAATAAAGGAAATTAAAAATTTCTAATCTGTATTTCATTACTATAACTGGCGTAGAAAATTCGCGCATATATGCTCAGTGTGATATTTGTAGAGACGGATTCGGACGGATTTGTTTTATTTCAAGCATACACTCTAAATAAATTGGTTTTAGGTTAGGTGTGTGATCTAAGCTTTGATTTATACAAACATTTGGTGCTACACGGGGTTGGTAACTTTTGAGTAGCGCTTTGTTGGTTTTCCGTTCATTTTTTATGTCACTAAATTCGATCTTTTTTGTGCATTTCCCTTGATTTTTTTTCCCTGCTGTTCATATTCCTGTCGCCTACTTTCATTAGATAGATTTCAGTCTAGAATAGGACACAGGCTACTATTTATTCCGGTTAATTGAGTGGTTAATTTTTTTATTAATTAAAAACTAGCTTTCCAGTCAAAACTCTTCATTTCCCCATCGCCAAATGAGTAAGACGGTACGATTGTAGTTTACCCCCAGCTTGGTGCATTTTCCAAAAATCACCAACTTTCCAACCACGAGCTTTCACCGTATCTTTCGGCGGAGTCCTCCGGCTAAAGCGAAAGATATAAAAGGTTGCCAAACTATATAAAACGGGAGTTGCCAGGTATGGCGCATTATCGCCAACTTGGCGAAGAAGGGGGTTAAACTAGCCTAGTAAGACTTCAGTATGATTTTTCCTAAGTTAATGAGGTTAGGCTAAACATGTTTTTAGGCGATTTTTTCATACGATTATGTTGCTTTTCTTAGTGTTTGATGCATCTAAAACTAAACATTGTTAATTAATTGACTTTTCGGGTTTCATTTTAAAGTACTTTCGAATTTAAATAAAACAGACTAAAAGAAATTAAAAATTTCTAATCTGTATTGCGTTACCCCAACTGGAGTAGATAATTCACTCATTTGAGTTGTCCCGATTGGTGTCAGTTCTTACGCTTACACATCAACATTTCCACGCTTAGGAAGCCGAAAGTAAAAAGTAATAAAAGTGCTTCTGTATTCAGTATAATATAAATTTTTAATATATCATATTCAATTGTAACTTTAATCGCATGATTAGTATAATTTGTTATTATGTTATATAGCATGAAAATCTAATGACAAGCTACACTCAGAAGAGGTTAAACTATTGAAGTTTCATTGTTTAACCAAATATTATATTACCTAATTCAATTGTTATCCAATATTTATATTACCTTATCCAATTAGTATATTACCTAATTCATGACACGCCCCATCAAGTCCTTTCACCAGAAGAGGTAGGCAAGAGCATGCGATGTCGTCTGCATACAGTACACAGGAGGACTGCCGGAAGGTGCAATAATCAAACATCTTTCCACATTTATCTAAAAAAATAAATAGTGATATGTAGGTTCTTTAAAATTCACGATGCATTTATGTGACTACGTTAAAAGTTCGATTTCTTGCGAAACTATGATTTTTTTTAAAAAATTTAATATTCTTAGTATGTGATCATGTGTCTTTGTAAAACCATTAGAATTTTGTTTCTAAGTCTATCTTTGTGAAGTTACACTGATTTCTATACTGGCATTTAGATACGTTTTAAAGGTATTTTAAATCATAAGATGTTGTTTTCTCGAATATAGAATAAAATTTTCTAATGAAAACTCAGGCCAAAATAGCCTGGTTGGTAGGGCGTTAGATTCGCATCCCTTGGGCTGCGAGTTCGAACCAACCAGGCAAAGACTCTCCTTGTATGTGGGGACTGGCGCCCGTTTAATCAGTCGTTGTCACAGAGTCCTTCGTATCGAGAGTAATACCAATGAAGGTACTCGGTAAGAGGTAGTCGTTCTCTTTTCCAGATCCAAGTTACGATCTGTGGATGAAGGAATGAAGTCCACACCGTAAAAAGGGTTTGTGACGTGTGTCAAACAGAAATCAGACTTCTGCCCTCGGATGCCCAGTAATCCGCACCCTCAATAGTTGTCCACCGGGAGGGCACCTCGTAATTGGGGATGAGATGCTTCCGGTATGGGGGTTGGATCTCGATAACCCGGTGGATTCACTAATAGGTGGGGGTTAGGCTCCTCCCATCGATGAAGGGACGAGCTTCTTTCGGGGGTAGGGGGTTGTACCGTGGCCGGTGACGGTACAACCCCCTACCCACGAGTACCTTCACCCCTTCAGTGCTTATGATTAATCCATGTTCCTTCGTGGCGGGCGGAGAGTCTTTTCTATGACTTAACCTCAGAAGATGCGTCCGTCTGGGTCCTGAGGTTTTGATTTTTTTTAATGAAAAGACAAAATCATCGAGTTATTTGGAGCTTTTTTCGGTCAACTTGCATCGTATGAAATTCAAGAAGTAAGTCAAGGGTGAGAGCCATGTTAATGACTTTGAAAATCTCGTCATAATAGAGGGCTATTCTGTATTTTTACAAAAATCCTAATTATACAAAGGGTTAAATCCTAGTATACGGTACCCCTTTGGCGCCATTTTGAAAAATGTCGTTAAACATCTGAACAACTCAACAGGAACCATAGCTTAGGCAACTAGCCAAGGAGCGTCTGTAGCAGAAATGACATCACGGCTTCCTGGTATAAAGTCGCCAACTCAAGGGGTACCGTATACTAGGATTGCACCATCCAAAGTTTGACTACAAACACATTTTCCGTTTTTGTTCTTCCAATGAACCAATATTTAGTTATTACTAGATTTCGATTCAAATGATGTTGCCATATGCAATGAAATAATACAATTTTCAACCATTATTCAGCTGGATATTTTATTGGATCTTGTTCAAATAAAACGAGTTTGATGTAATAGTTCCAAGTCACTATTATTTTATTTATTTATTATATAGTATTCTAAAAAGATTAATAAAATTATTTTTTCAATACGCTTATATCAATAATAATATTACTTTTCTAAATACAAATGTTTAGAAGAAATCTTTATGTTAATTTTTTAATATGAAATTTCTTTAATTTCCGCATTTATCTTATATTTGATAGCACGTTCAAAGCAAATATTATTTATGTCACAAAATCATTTTTAAAGAATTTCTTACTTTGTTATAATCATGATGGAAATCAAATTCTCTTGCGAAAATTAAATGTACGGTATATATATGAAAAAATCGAAGAAAAACATGCCTTCGGTTAAAGAAAGAAAAAAGGGGTCTACGGCTATCGACAATGGAAGAACATCTAAGAAAAAACAGAAAAATTCCGAAACTGTCGACCCAAAGAAGCAAAAATCTAAAAAGGAGACGCCTAAAAATGAAATTATTGCTTCGGTAAAAGAAGAAAATAAAGTTATTGGAGAGCAAACAGCAACAATTTCTAGTGAAACGGATGAAAAAATTTGTAAAATTGAAGAAAACAGCGTAAATATGAATTTAATTGATGCCCATAACCAACAAAATAAAAAAATTGTTGAAGCACCATCAGAAATCGTTGAAAATGTAGATATTAAAATTAGTAAACCTAGCAATGAAAACATGTTTGTACATCCAGGTTCTATCAAAAAAGACGAAAAGGTTATTTCAAAGGAAATGAAAGATATTGGCTGTAAAAGGCCACCAAAAAGATGTGCAAGTATACTTGAGATTAAACCAAAAGCCAAAGTTCAAAAAACTCCGAAATCTCTTCCGGTAAATAAAAAACATAAGAATAGAGTGAAGACAAAGCATCTGGTTCAAAAACGCAAAAAGTAATTTTTTGGTTGTAAATTTTAGAAAAAAATTATCATTAAAAAAGATATCATCTGTTATTCCATAATGGTAACTCTAAACATTTAATAAAGAAATAAAAATATTTTAAAGAAATTAGATTGGTTTTTGGAATCGACAATACAGTTATGTCGCCAAATGGGAATTTGTTTTTTTTTCTTTCATAGACGTAAAGTCGCCACTTTCAACATTTTATTTAAGATTACGTTTTCAAGGTTTCGAATATTTGTTTTCAATTTGATTCTCTGGTTGAAATGTAGTTTAGTGTGCTCTCCGAGTTTATCGGTCAATATTGAAACTCAACTCATCCTCCAGCAACCCTAAAGCTGTTTTGATTACTACATTTATAAGGAATGATAAGGAAGGATAGTACATTTACAATGAATTATTTTATAAGAAATGTCAAATAAAAGTTAAAAAATACATATTTAAAGATTTTAATTCGTCTTTTTCCGTTGGCCGAGTTGAGCGAAAACTCGGCAAAGAATGTAGAATTCCGCCAAATATCTTACAACTATTTTAAAGCGAAAAATTGCCTAAAAATTTAAAACTTTGCCAAATTCTTACAGTGATTTTGAAACGAAAAAACGCCAAAGAATGCAAAACTTCGCCAAATTTCTTATAGTGATTTAAAAACAAAAAATCTCCAAAGAATGAAGAATTCCGCCAACTTTCTTTGGCGATTTTTCGCTTGTTCTTGGCTAACGGAAAAGTACCTTTTAAGTTAGTTCAGTATTATTTTTTAATGGTAAAAGTTTACAATTCGATGCCAATTTATCTTTGGCGATTTTTTTGACACCAAGACCGGCGCCAAGGGTAGAAATTTTCGGTCTAACCCATCAGTAACGAGAATGAAAACAAAACATGGAAACCGGAAGTAATGCTTCATCGCTGAAATTTGTGACCAATCGAAGGGGCGCCCAAATCTGCATTAGAACCTTTTGCATAACTAATAAGGCACTGCAATGTTATTTTCAATGTGAATACGAACAGAAAATATTTATTCTTTAGCAGTTTTTAACTGTAGTATGTGCTTTAAGAAATCATCTTACTTTAAAAATCTTCTGCAATGGAATTCTTTGTAGAATTATTAAATGCTCTGACGGTTCTCTTGTTAATTTGATATGTCGGTAATGATGCATGAATGATGTCTGGTGAATGGGATGGAAGGAAATATTTTGAACCTGCAGAATGGTTGAAAAGTGAGTGTAATTACATATATTTACGAGTTGATGAAGTTTGGAAGAGATTGCTTGTTTGATTTTTTATATGGGGATTTCTTATTCCTCCGTTCTTTCTTTTCTTTTTATTATGTACTAGATTTCCCACTTCCACGGCTACCAAGGTCACCATTGCATTTTTTTAATATTAAAAAATTATACCCGGTGCCTTTTTCATAAGTCGAAAGTCACGCAGGCTCTATATTTTGTCCTCTACACAACAGATCAGTTTGTAAAAACTTCTTCATTTCAAAATTGTTAAAATAAGCAGCGATAAGGATTTTAATGGTTAAAAAAATAATAAATCTCATATAAACAAATACTTATCATTAAAAATCATAATTTTAATGCAGAAAGTGGTAAAAATAACTGTTTCATAGAAGTACTTGTTTATTTTGTCCGCAATTATTATTGGTGACTGGGTATCCTTGGCCCAACATGGGGTACACTAAACTACACTTTTACCAATTTTTTGCCAGCTTTCTGATACAAAGATAGCGCGTCTTCCTCGTTTTCTGGGAGTCCCGGTTTGGGAATGATTGTTCCACTGTGTGCTATATGTGAGATTTGAGACTGCCCCCCCCCCTGTAAAAAGCGGCTAAGCAAGCAAATGTGGCGAGTGAGTAGCAAAAGTCATACTCTTGGTCCTAGTTGGCGCTACTTCAAAAACAAGCAACGCTTCTTTCGGCTTAAATCTGCTGCTGTGTCAGCAAGGGGGCTTGTCCACGGCAAATGCCATAAGTAACAACAACAACCAATTTTTTTTCCTTAATAGAGTTAATCTCTTTCGAAGTTTGTGGCGACAAAATCCATACTCCTTTATTTCTCCGAGGAGGCTAAGAATGCCGGCATTATTTCATATGCTGCTATTCTACAGTCTTTTCCAAGTTTAAATTATACACAGCAGGAGGTATTTGCAAGAAGTTTCTTAGAAGCATCACTCACAATTTTAAACATAATTGGAGATTCTTTCTGTGATACTGGGAACTAATACATGATATTAAATGATTTTAAATAGAAGGTAGAACCTTTTTTTTACCAAAAAGTGCAAATAATGAAGCATCCATAATGCCGAATTTTCAGTGGGCCAATTACAAGCCTTCAAATACGTAGCGCATGCGCAAAAATGGCGATTTATGTCTGCCACATCATATGGCAGATTCTCACATTCCATCTTTGGCTGTAAATTGCCCTTTTCGATTCCATGAATTTTCCTTTGTCACTGCGTACCGTATTGAAATAATAGATATATACTATAAGAAACATGGTATAAAAAGAGGTCAACATACCTAAATTTGGGAAAACTATAGAAAAGTGGCAAATAAAAAGAAAAAAGAACGCATTATTGCATCAGAAGGCTCAAAGAACAAAAAATGTCGAATTAATCCATGGTAATCAATCTTCTCGCCAAATTCTACAAACGCATGCGCAGTAAGAAAAAAATGCAGCGGCTCGTAGTTGTCCGGTTGGAACAAGTACTTGAAATTAATCGAACAGCATTTTTTAGCCTTTCTGCGCATGCGCAGCTTATTTGTTGGCTTACAACTGGGCGAATGTAAACCCGGCATTATATACTTACGTTTGCATGTACCATAATAGTCTTTCTCATATCCTTCCCTGCATTTGCAATCATATCCATCCATCAAATTAAAATTGTCTTCGCATAAGCCTTTCCTCTCAAAGCAATCGGTTTTGGCTAATGGCTCTTCGCACATGCCCTTGTCTAAAAGGAAATGCGTTTTTAAAACACAATATTCAAAATTGGAGTGAAATAAAGGTTAAAATGAAAGCTGCTATGCATATTTCAAGGCATCATGTCAGAACATCATTTCTTGAACGGCCAAGCACCATGTACTCGTGCAAGTTAAATTATATTTTTATTCATTTTAATTGTTTCATTTGAATGAGTCACTTTAATATTGCAAACGATCCAAAAAATTTGTACCGCATTGATTGTTTAAAAAAAACATCGCATTTCCTATTTATTTCATTTCATATAATCGCGTGCTCAAAATGACATTTTACTAGGTTTTTTTTGTGGAAGCAATGAACTTTTTCTTTAATCAGAGCTTTTGTGAATGCAATGGCAACACGTTATTAAAAGATTATTATTTTATTTATTTTTTTTAGATGTTCGTGCAGATAATTATTTTTTTATTTTTCTTCTACGGATAAAAAATTTTTATTTTTCGCCCAAGGAATTTTGTTGAGGCCAAAAACTTTATTTCAAAAACAACATCATGTTCTGACATGATAGAAAACTGCTTTAAAGGTGTAAATCAAGTCGTAAATGTGAAAAAAAAACAGAACAAAAAATAGAAAATGAAACTGACGATCGCATATTTCAAGTTATCATGTGAAAACATTAATATTCTAAGTCATTATTTGTCTTGATTAATTTAACTCATTAACCAATTCAATTTAAACCGGTTTGAAACAATCGCGAGACCTCTCTATCGGTTTCTATCCCTCTATAATATATATATTGTTACGAGCGAGCAAAACGCACGCCAAAGGTGAAAACGCTAGCCGCGCGTCACGGGATACTCCGCGCCAGCCGGGTTGACTTGGCGAGAAGAATGTTCTGGTAACCCCGAGAGAAGTCTGGCTGCGCCAAGGTTTTTCTCCCTTACCGCGGAAGCCTCTCGGAACTTCCGCCGTAGCACGGCCACGCTTTCGTCCGACTATATAAGAGGTGGGTTGCCTCTTCCTGGCAGTCGATCGCTCAAAGTGGATCTCGCTCTTTGAGAAGAGAAGCGTTTCGCTTACTTGTAGCTTTTCGCTTGTTATTAGTGAGCGGTGTTTGCGTTTGCTGTTAACGCTGTGTTATTGAGCTCGCTGTGATTGACTGTTGCTGTGCTATACTATAGCTGTTTTGCAAACTGTGTTTATTGTGCGTAAGACTTGTATTTACGCTGTAATTGACTGTTGACTGCTGAATTGTGTTTTCTGAAGTTTTACCTTTTCAAGTCATCCTGTATATACCTGTAAATAGCTGTAAATAAATTTGTTTGTGCTGTCCTCAAATAAAGTCCATTCAATCCGAACCCGCTACGCTAAAAACGTAACAACTGGTGTCAGAAGTGGGATTGAATGGTGAAGACTAGGGCGATGGAGGAAGCAGATAAAACTAAATTTGAGCAGCTTTTTGCTTTCATTAAAGAAATGAAAGAAGGGCAAGAGAAGAAGATGGAGAAGATAGAACAAGGCCAAGCTAATATTGTTGAAGCAATCAACACCAAAGTGGATGCTTTGGCAGAAAAGGTTCGCAATATTCAGCAGAGTTGTGAACAGAATGGGGAAAATCTCCGTAGAGTTGAAGAGAGATTTGATGAAAGATTTAACACCTTTGAGCAAGAAATTGAGAGGAAAGTCGAGGAAAAATTGAAGAGAATAGAAGGTGCACAGATAAAATCTGAAAGCCAATCCCCGAATGTTCGAGAGCCCGAAATATCTCAACATGGACCTACTATTCCTAAATCAAGCATTAAAGTTTCCACGTACGACGGAAAAACATCCTGGCAAGTCTACAAGACTCAATTTTCCATCGTCGCAGAAGCCAATGGTTGGGATCCAGTCACGAAGGCTCGTCAACTGGCTGCATCACTACGGGCTGAAGCTGCTGATATTTTGAGAACTGTTCCCGAAGATCAACATCTGAACTTTGATGCTCTTTCAAACGCTCTGGAGTTGCGCTTCGGAGAAAAGTGCCTCAAGGACTATAGCCGTCTTCAGTTAAAGACCCGGCAACAAAGATCGAACGAAAGCCTGAAAGAGCTTGCAGCAGATGTAGAGAGGCTCTCCCATCTTGCCTTCTCCGACTGTCCTGCCGAGGTACGGGAAACACTGGCCCTGCAGTATTTCATCGACGGTGTGAGGGATCCAGAGATACAAAAGTCCCTGCGAATGGCTGAATTGAAGGACTTGAAATCAGCTTTGGTTTATTCAATGAAGTTTGAAGCCGCTCAGCAAGCTTCACGGAGGGATCGCCACTCAGTAAGAGGTGCTACGGTTCAAGATGCTTCGGATCCTTCGCTGCAAAATCTATTCGAAATGATGAAAACAATCTTCCAGTTTATCCAGAAAAGAGGTGAAAGGTCCAACAAACATGGCCAGAGAACCGTGAAATGTTGGAAATGCGGCGAAGAGGGCCATGTTCGAAGGAAATGTCCAGTCCGCTTAGATAAACGGGTTAAAGACGCTTCTAGAGACAACCAGGAAAACCGTTTTAGAGTTTTACAGATATCGTCCAGAGGCGGCGGTGAAAAGGGTGTATTTGTTGAAGCCTTCGTCAATGGAATTCCCTGCCGAATGGTCGTTGACACAGGAGCCAACGTGACCATCATGCGTAGAGATGTTACAGAACGACTTGGGAGGAAAATTCTTTGGACACCGTCCTGCATCACCCTAGAAACGGTCACTGGTGACAGAATCCCGATTACTGGAAAAATGAATATTGTGATTAGATTAGAAAATGCTACTTACGACCATATTGTTTACGTAGCGGAAATTACAGATGATTTCATACTTGGTATGGACTTTCTGAAGAAGTATGATTTTGTAATCGATTTCAAAAATAACTCCCTGCACTCCACATCTGAAGTCGTGACTCTTTTCCATTTGGGTTCTGGAGGAGAAAATACAGATGCCATATCAAGGAAGCCCTGCTCCGAAGGTTGTAGCTACTGCTCCTCTACGGAAAAGAAAACTGGGATTGATACACCAACTGTGCGCCGACTCACAAGAGCTATCCCACCTCAATCTGATCCCTGGAGTGATGAAGAGGTTCGCGAAGAACAAATAAATGATCCTGACATTAAACCGATTATGGAATTTATGGAATCAAACAATTCAAGACCTGACTGGCAGGACATTTCAAGTCTCAGTACTGGAACTAAACGTTATTGGGCTCTCTGGAATTCACTCGAAATTAGAAATGGCATCTTGTATAGAAAATGGGAGTCCGAAGATGGGAAGTCAGTTAAGTGGCAACTTGTACTTCCCCGATCAAGGATAAATCAAGTACTGAAGGAGTTACACAGCAGTCCTGCAGGTGGTCACTTCGGAATCATGAAGACAACTCGTAATGTCCGAGAGCGTTTCTATTGGAACAACATGAAAAAGGATGTTCGAGAATGGTGCAGAACATGTGATGACTGTAACGCCCGTAAAGGACCGATAACACACAGTCGTGATAATGTAGGCGCACCATTTGAAAGACAGGCCTCTGACATCTTGAGACCTCTTCCTCGGACGGACAATGGAAATAGAAAAGAACTCCAACTGCCCTATGATCCTCAGTTCGGGTGTCCTCCGGATACGCCTTCTTCGCCCGTGGATTACCTTCAAGACCTCCAGGCTCGTTTAGAAGACGTACACAGGTTTGCCCGAGATCGGATCAACATAGCGACGGAGAAGATGAAGACCAGGTACGACACGAAAGCCACAGGACATGAATTCAAGGAAGGTGACAAGGTATGGTTCTGGAACCCGATTCGACGAAAGGGACTCTCTCCGAAGCTGCAGTCTTCCTGGGAAGGCCCTTATACAGTCCTGAAAAGACTGAATGACGTCGTGGTTCGAATAAGGAAGTCACCGAACTCGAAACCAAGAGTAGTACATTACGACCGGCTAGCCCCTTATTATGGTAACTTGTCAAATACTTAATTGAAACCATGGTTTCCTCATTTATGTAAATGTTATCTGTATATTTGTAAATAGTTTTTTTTATGTCAATTATCTTTCAATGTTTATGTCTGAAATTTTGTGTTTATGTTATTGTCTTCTGCTCTGGGTCTGTACTGCCCGGGACGTGCAGTCCTTGAGGAGGGGGCAATGTTACGAGCGAGCAAAACGCACGCCAAAGGTGAAAACGCTAGCCGC
>JAOUZG010030188.1:0-13891 GCA_026289955.1 Argiope argentata
TGCGCCAAGCAAATGGTAAAATTATAAAAGATAAAAAATGTAGTCCCTTGTTCAATTAACAGGTGAGCCATGAGATTAAATCAAATTAGTTTAATTAAAACAATGATTAAAGAACAAAATTTAAAACCCTGTACCATAACAGTTTGAAACAATGATGTTAATATATATGAATTAGAAATGAAAGTTAAACATACAGAATAATAAAAATTCTCATATACAAGTAAAAAACCCAATAGCCCTTAAGAATTTAAAAATATTTGGGTGGTATTTTTCACCCACCAGGTCTCGTAATGTGAAAGAAGTCAATGTAAAAAAACAAGAACGATGAGAATTAAAAACTGGACATTCAATTAAAACATGAACAGTAAAAGGAACTTCGCAGCTGTTGCACATAGGAGCATTTTCTCCAAATATTAAATGGCTATAGGTAAAGCGTGTATGACCTATACGGAGACGAGTCAACTTAACATCCATCTCACGTATAGGATGAACAGGCCATGAAACAATATCAGTTCTAATGGAATGCAATTTATTTCCGACCCGCAGATCCCATGACTTTTGCCAGTTAGAAAAGATGCGATGAACAATGGACCTTTTAATATCGCAGAAGGGAATCCCTATGCTTAAAATGTTCGATGCAGATTTTGCAGTCAAGTCTGCATTCTCATTTCCAAGGATGCCGACATGACTTGGAACCCAACAGAATTTTATTTCAAACCCATCGTTTTTTAAAACCCGTAAAGTAAATAAAATTTTAATCGCAATCGGATGCATCCGATTGTGATAGTGTGAAAGTGTCTCCAAAGCACTCATGCTATCGGTGTATATAATATATTTACGTTGAGTTGAAGGTGATATTTTCTGGAGAGCGCACAGAATTGCTACCAACTCAGCAGTAAAGACAGAGCAACAATCATGAAGACGATGACCGACTGTATCGGATTTAATTATAATTCCACAACCGACATGACCAACCGATTTCGAGCCATCCGTGAAAATCGGATCAAAAGAAGAATACCGATAGCGATGGTAGAGAAAAATCTGTTGGAAAACAACATGAGAAGTTGAGGATTTCTCGAATCCAATGAAAGGATTCAAGTACGAAAGCTGTGGAATGTCCCAGGGTGGGACATTAAAAGTATCAACTGCTTTAACACGAACAGTGTTAAGGTCCAAGTCATGCAGGAGAAATTTGGTACGCTCGCAAAATGGAAGAACGTGAGAGGGACGAGCATTATAAGGTCGGCGAAGACTAACTGGCAGTGACACCTGGTTCAAGGGATGTTTCGATACAGATTTTGTCCGAAAATAAAAGGATGCAGACAGTGTCTGCCGTCTTAAAGAAAGAGGTAGCTGGTGACATATAACATAGAGACTTTCAACTGGAGATGTACGGAATGCACCAGAGCAAATGCGCAAAGCAGAATGATGAACAGTATCTAGGCGTTTGAGGACAGATAAACGGGCGGATCCATACACCATACACCCGTAATCAATTCGAGATAGAATCATTGCCTGATAAATACGGAGAAGTGAGGTTCTCTCGGCACCCCAAGATGTTCGGGAAAGCACTTTCAACACGTTTAATGCCTTCTCACACTTTCTCCGAAGTTGTATGATATGTGGAAGAAAGGTGAGCTTCGAATCGAAGGTTACTCCTAAGAACCGTACTTCCTTAATTACAGGAATCGGAGTATCTTTAATTTGAATATTGGGATCCCGATGAATGCCTCTTTTGCGACAGAAATGCACACAGCTACTCTTCTCTGGGGATATAGTGTGACCATTGTTATTGCACCAGGATAATAATTTGTTCACTGCACTTTGTAATTGTCGCTCTATTAAATTTATATTACTTCCTTGGCATGAGATCTGCAAGTCGTCAACATAAAGTGTTCCAGTAACAGATGAAGGCAAATGATTTAAAATCTGGCTCAGATGAACAATAAAAAGAGTGACACTGAGAACACTACCTTGCGGAACGCCTTCAGATTGAATAAAATGATTCGAATAAACATTACCAATTCGAACACGAAAGGAACGTTGTGTCAAAAAGTTTTGTAAAAATGTGGGCAAGTTACCCCTAAAACCTAGAGTAAAAAGTGTTGAAAGTATGCCGTAGCGCCATGCACGATCGTATGCCTTTTCAATGTCAAAAAATATTGAAACAAGGTGGTTTCTTCTCACAAAAGCATTGCGTATTTGGGTTTCCAGGAGAACGAGGTTGTCGAAGGCAGAACGACCTCTTCGGAAACCACTCTGCAACGGAGAGATGCATCCTTGTTTTTCTAATTCGAAAATTAGGCGAGCATTGACCATGCGTTCGAAGGTCTTACACAGACAGTTTGTAAGAGCAATGGGCCTGTAATTCAGAGGAACAGATGGTTCTTTGCCAGGTTTCAATATAGGAATCACAATAGCTTCTCGCCATTGTGAAGGGTATTTCTGCTCAGTCCATATTCTGTTAAAAAGCAGTAACAGATTGGACAGGGAAATGGTATTTAAATGGCGAAGCATGTTATATGTGATTCCATCTGGACCAGGACTGGTATCATGGGCTTGAGTCAGCGCTGTTTCCAATTCACACATCCTGAATTCACAGTTGTATGGAAGTGTATTTCGGGCTTGAAATCGCAAAGGCAACCGCTCCGTCCGATTCTTAATTGCCAGAAAATTCGGACTGTAAGAATCGGTTGCGGAAACTTGTGCAAACGCTTGGCCGAGAATATTAGCCACGTCTAATGGCCTCGAATGCATCATATTACCAGTTTTTAAAACAGGAATCGAAGTTTCATGATAGATCCCATTGGCAGCCTTTACCTTTTTCCATAAAAGTTTACTGGAAGTAGTGGATGTGATGGTTGAAACAAAGTTAGTCCACGATTCTCTCTGGCTACGACGTCGAATGCGGCGAGCTAGCGCTTTGGCTCTTTTAAAAGCAATGAAGTTCTTAGTCGTTGGGTACCTTCTGAATATATTCCAGAGTTTTTTTTGTTTCTTATGACTGTCGCGGCAAGCTTCATTCCACCACGGTCTACGAAATTTTCTTAGACGTGGGGATGTTTTTGGAATGGTGGTGTTAGCGGCGTTCATTATTGTGTCAATGACATTTTGTACTGATGACGAGATATCTGCATGGCTGACCATAGCCTCATTGATAATTGCAAGTTGGGAAAATGTATTCCAATCAGCTCGCTGGAATAGAAAATGCGGAGGACGAAAATTCGCATCACCACTATCAGCATGGGAGATGATTAGGGGAAAGTGATCGCTATTGTGAAGATCGTCTCCAACTGCTAAATTCAACAACGGCAGCAGTTCAGGAGAACATATGGCCAGGTCAAGTGTATGGAAGCTACGTGTGGGCTCGTGGAAGTACGTTTGCTCGTTATTATTGAGCAGACAGAGATCGTTTTTAGCAATAAACTGCTCAATCTGCCGCCCACGAGAGTTTGTACTATTCGAGCCCCATAAAGTACTGTGTCCGTTGAAATCCCCGATTATTATGAATGGTTTCGGAAGCTGCTCTACTAAGGTATCAAGATCTTGTTGACGTATGCTATCATGAGGCGGAAGATAAATGCAGCAGACTGTGACCAACGCTCGAGTATGAACTTGTACAGCCACAGCCTGAAGAGAGGTATGCAATTTTAGACGTGTACTCGGATATAAATTAGACGTGAAGACACAGACACCACCAGAACTATGAGATCCAGAGTCTGCATCTTTCCGAACACAGCTATATCCGCGTAATTTAATAATAATGTTGGGTTTCAAGAAAGTTTCCTGAACACCGATGGTTGGTTGTGTGAGGTGTATTGGCGCAAGAGCCAGATTTGGCCATACTGCGCCAAGCAAATGGTAAAATGATAAAAGATAGAAAAAATAATTCTTTGGTAAATTAAGACATGAGTGATGAGATTAAATCATATTAGTTTAATGAAAACAATGATTAGAGAGCAAAATTTAAAACCCTGTACCATAACAGTTTGAAACATTGATGTTAATGTATATGAACAAAAAATGAAAGTTAAGTATACATAATAATAAAAATTTTCATATACAATTAAAAAACCCAATAGCTCTTAAGAACTTGAAAATATTTGGGTGGTATTTTTCACCCACCAGGTCCCGTAATGTGAAAGAAGTGAAGTTGAAAAAACAGGAACGATAAGAATTAAAAACTGGACATTCAATTAAAACATGATGAACAGTAAAAGGTACTTGACAGCTGTTGCACTTAGGTGCCTTTTCTCCAAATATTAGATGCTTATGGGTAAAGCGTGTATGACCTATACGGAGACGAGTCAATTTAACATCCATCTCACGTATAGGGTGAACCGACCAATAAAAAATGTCCGTTTTAATAAAATGTAATTTATTTTGGACCTGCAGATCCCATGAACTTTGCCACATAAACCAGATGTAGTGATGGATGGACCTTTTAATGTCACAAAAGGGAATTCCTGTGTTTAAAAAGGTCGTTGCAGTCTTTGCAGCCAAGTCCGCCTTCTCATTACCCGAGATGCCGACATGACTCGGTACCCAACAGAAATTTATTTCGAACCCATCATCTTTTAATAATTGCAAGAGAAATAAAATTTTAATGGCAAATGGATGCATCCGATTTTGGTAGTGAGAAAATGTCTTCAATGCACTCATGCTGTCTGTATAGATAACAAATTTACGCTGAGTAGAGGTTGAAATTTTTTGAAGAGCAAGGGAAATCGCGACTAACTCAGCAGTAAAAACTGAACAACAATTCTGTAGACGATGGCTCAGTGTTTCAGATGGAAGAATGATTCCACAACCAGCATAACCATCTGATTTAGAGCCATCCGTAAAAATGTGCACAAAAGAAGAATACCGAAAACGGTGGTAAAAAAAGAGCTGTTGGAGAACAAAAGGATCTGTTAATTTGTCGAACCCAGAGAAAGGATTTAAGAACGAAAACTGTGGGATGTCCCAGGGAGGGAAGCAATAAGGGTTGGTAGCTTTAACACGAACAGTGGTAAGGTCCGAGTCGGGCAGAAGCAATCTGGCTCTCTCGCAAAGGGGGAGGATGTGAGAGGGGCGGGCATTATACAGCCGACGAAGACCAACTGGTAATGAAATTTCATTCAGTGGATGTTTTAGCACGGATTTTGTGCGAAAGTGAAATAATGCAGACAGTTTCTTTCGTCTTAAAGAGAGAGGTAGCTGGTGACATATAACATAGAGGCTTTCAACTGGGGAGGTACGGAAAGCACCAGAGCAAATGCGCAAAGCAGAATGATGGACCGTATCTAGCCGTTTCAGGACAGACACACAGGCGGAACCATAAACCATACACCCGTAATCAATTCTCGAGAGAACTATTGCCTGATAAATTCGTAGAAGAGAGGTACGATCGGCGCCCCAAGATGTTCTGGAGAGCACTTTCAATATATTTAGTGTTTTTTCACACTTCTTCCGCAAGTGTAAAATATGCGGAAGGAAGGTGAGCTTTCGATCAAATATCACTCCCAAAAACCGAATTTCATCTACTACAGGAATAGGTATGTTTCGAATGGCAATATTTGGATCTGGGTGAAGGATCCTCTTCCGACAGAAGTGAACACATCTACTCTTCTCAGGAGAGATTGCGTGTCCATTATTATTGCACCAAATTACCACTCTATTGACTGCATTTTGTAACTGCCGCTCTATGAGATTCATATTGCTACCTTGGCATGAAAGCTGCAAATCATCGACATAAAGGGTTCCATTTACTGATGATGGTAAAACCGATAAAATCTGACTGATATGAAGTATAAAAAGTGTAACACTGAGGACACTACCCTGGGGAACACCCTCAGTTTGTATAAAACTATTTGAGTAAACATTACCAATACGAACACTAAAAGTACGAAGTGATAAAAAATTTAATAAAAAAGTGGGCAAATTTCCTCTAAAACCAAATTTAAAAAGTGTGGAGAGTATACCATAGCGCCATGTACGGTCATATGCTTTCTCAATGTCGAAAAAAATGGATACAAGGAGGTTCCTCCTAACAAATGTGTTGCGTATCTGGGTTTCCAATAGAACGAGGTTATCAAAAGTAGATCGACCTCTTCGGAAGCCACTTTGCAACGGGGAGATGCATCCTTGTTTTTCCAGTTCATGCACAAGACGCGCATTGACCATGCGCTCAAAGATCTTACAAAGACAATTCGTCAAAGCAATGGGCCTGTAACTCAAAGGGTTCGATGAATCTTTACCAGGTTTTAATATTGGAATGACAATAGCTTCGCGCCATTGTAAAGGGTACTTTTGTTCAGTCTAAATTCTATTGTATAGTAGTAACAGATTTGAAAGAGAAGTGTCATTCAAATGGCGAAGCATATTGTATGTAATTCCATCAGGCCCGGGACTGGTATCATGGGTATTAGATAATGCTGTTTTTAATTCGTACATCCTAAATTCACAGTTATAAGAATGATTGCTTCGGTCATTAAAATACAAAGGCAACCGTTCCGCGCGATTCTTAATTGCCAGGAATTCAGAGCTATAAGAATCAATTGCGGAAACTTGTGCAAATGCTTTACCTAAAATGTTGGCAACGTCTAATGGGGAAGAATACTTCACATTATCCTTATTTAGAACAGGAATGGAAGATTCATGATATAGGCCATTAACAGCTTTTACCTTTTTCCATAAAGTTTTGCTAGATGTAGAGGATGTGATAGAGGATACGAATTGAATCCAGGATTCCTTCTGGCTACGGCGGCGTATACGACGAGCAAGTGCTTTTGCTCTTTTAAAAGCGACAAGGTTCTCTGTAGTAGGGTACCTTCGAAACTTGTTCCATAATTTTTTCTGCTGTTTATAACTATCGCGACAGGCGTCATTCCACCACGGTCGGCGAAATTTTCTTAGACGTGGTGAGCTCTTTGGAATAGTGGATGTTGTGGCACATAGTATAATATCTACGACATTTTGAACTGCTTCTGAAATATCAGTAGTATTTATCATAGTCTCTGTGACGTCTGCTAATTGCGAAAACTTAGCCCAGTCTGCCCGCTGGAATAGAAAACGTGGAGGACAAAAAGTCGCTCCACCGCTATCAGCATGGGAGATAATAATAGGATAGTGATCGCTATTATATAAATCGTTGCTAACTGACAAGGTTAGCAACGGTAGTAGTTCAGGAGAACATATGGCCAAGTCAAGACTGTGGAAGGTGCGTGTGGGTTCATGAAAGTATGTTATTTCATCATTATTGAGCAAACAAAGACAATTATTGGAAATGAACTGTTCTATTTGTTGCCCACGAGAATTTGTACTATTCGAACCCCACAAAGTACTATGGCCGTTGAAATCGCCAAGTAGGACGAAAGGTGAAGGAAGTTGGTCAACTAAGTTGTTGAGATCTTGCTGACAGATGGTATCATGAGGCGGTAAGTAAATACAGCAGACTGTGACTAAAGTTTTTACGTGAACTTGTATAGCCACAGCCTGCAGAGAGGTATGTAGGGTGATAGGATTACTTGGGTATAAATTGGAAGTAAAAATGCAGACCCCTCCAGAACTATGAGCTCCATTGTCTGCATCCTTCCGAACACAATTGTTACCGCGTAATTTCATTGGGAAATTTGACTTCAAAAAGGTCTCTTGAAGACCAAAACAAACAGGATGAAATCTGTTAATAATTGACTTAATATCCTGAAGTTTGGAACGAATGCCGCGATAATTCCAAGAAAGGAAGGTACCCATTAAGAGAGAGGTTTGTGAGGAGAAAGAGAAGTAACACTTGTCTGAGCTGCCTGATCCTCGCAACTCATACTAAGCTCATATTCATCTTCTGACGGATGTAACTTAATATCGGGGTTATTAAGCGTGTCTCCAAATATAGACTGTAAGTCCTTATGGACAACGCCTTTCGTCGCTAGCCCCAATGCGACGGAATTTTTTGAAGCTGAATTTTTTAGTTTCTTTCGTAGGTCCTTTTGCGTAAGACCTCGTTTGGCGAGATTTAACGTCAGCGAAGTCTGCGATTTGGATTTCCTTCTAACATGTTTTGGAGTATCATCATTAGCTTTAAGGGAATGTTCGGTATCAGAATCAGAAGTTTTTTCAGTGTTTGGTGTTTTTCTGGTATATTTAACACAGTGATCACAAGTACAATTTTCACAGAAAGTTTTTTTGATTGCTGAAGCATAACTAACACCAGGAGTCGGGGTTTGTGCATTAACTTTACGTCTGGCTTCGGGATAGGATACATTTTCTTTGATTTTTACTGCAGTAACTTGCTTTTCCAGCGCCCAGCGAGGACAAGAGCGAGAATATGATGGGTGATTGCCTCCACAGTTTACGCACTTCTCTTGTGCGGTACACTGCTGGCTATCATGGCCTTTTTGTGCACAGCGAGCACAAGTAAGAGAGCCGCGGCAGTTCATTTTAGAGTGGCCAAAACGCTGGCACTGGAAGCACCTCAAGGGATTGGGGATATATGGCCTCACCGGTAACTTTATATAGCCGGCATAAACGAACTCCGGTAATTTGGGAGTATTGAAAGTTAATATGTGGTGTTTCGTCTCAAGTAGCTGTCCGTCACGTCGTATAGAAATTCGACGGACGTGTGTATCACCTTGAGCTTTCATTTCAGAGGTAATTAACTCTACGGGAAGATTTAGTATTTCACCGCAGGTAATGACACCTTTAGAGCTATTCAAAGTTTGGTGAGGGATAACAGAAACTTTTATTGTTGCTAAAGACTTGAGTTTTTCTATTTGTTGTGCTTGCTTGCGAGAAGAAACCTCCACAAGCAAGTCACCAGATCTCATTTTGCGAATGGATGAAACTTCGCCAACTGTAGCATTGATAGACTTTTGCACTAAAAACGGAGAGACTGATTCGAATGTTTCTTTGTTGTCAGAGAGTCTTTTAATAACAAAATATTTGTCAAAATGGTCATGTTTGTTGTTAGAAATTAAAACTTTATGATGCCCACTGAAGGGACCGCGTTTGGAGGAGCCCATACGACATAAAAAGAATTCAGGTCCAGCGGTATCGCCCACCACGGAGCCCTACAAGGGATGGCAGTAACTGGCTCTAGATTTACCTAGCCTCAGCACTTTCCATAATACTAACTGGAACCCATACGCTGGGAGTTACACCCGGGGACAGTGACCACCCTTAACGCCAAGCCCAAGAAGTAACCCCTTCGCTTGATCCCTAGCAGACTAATCACTCATGTGGTTAGGTACCGGCCGATTGATACACCGGGGACCACAGTGCACCACCCGTCTAATGGGTCGCCACGCACGGCCAACACGTGGGGACATTGGCTGTCCATGAGAAGCAAGAAGCAAACAGAGCGGCGACAGCTTCTCATGGAGAGCTCCCTCACTTGCCGTCGAGGGAAAGAAGGATCAAGCAGACAGAAAGAGGCGTAGGGGAGAATAAACTATAAATGGAGGAAAGATCCCTGGGAACCTCGGGATTGGGACACCCGTACCCACCTAAAGAAGGTGAGCCCCTGAGGGGCTCTTTATTGCACAAGGGCCAGCTCTGGCCATACTGCGCCAAACATACGGTAAAAAGTATCTTACAAGTATTAAAATGGAATTCATTATGTAAAAACTTTATTACACTAAAGTTATTAATTGAAAAATTAGTAAACATTAATGGAACTCTATTCAAAATATTTAAATGATACTAAATAAGATGCAAAAAACCAATTTCTTTTAAAAATTTAAAAATGTTCAGGTGAGAATGTTCTCCCACCATGTCATGAAGGTTTGGTTTGGTTTCGTTTCGTTTAATGGCGCAAAAGCCATATTTGGCCGCGCTGCGCCAACCACATGACTTATCTTAATGCATAATGTTTTAAAAACTCCGTTAATTCAAAAACAAAACTGAAATAAAAAGAAAAACTCAAATTAGCTTAGAAATACCAATGTCATTTAAAAACAAGAACAAATTTGGGTGGGGATTATCTCCCAGCAAGTCTTTTAATTCAATATTATTCTCACCAAACTGGTTTCGTCTAAATGTACTAAAAGTAGGGCATTGCACCAGAATATGTTTAATGGTTAGATGACAATGACAAAAGGAGCATGTAGGTGCTGGTTCAGAATATAGAAGATATTTGTGCGTTAGTCTGGTATGTCCAATTTTAAGACGATTTAATAGAATTTCTTGTCTTCGGCTTAAAATATTTTTTGTAGATCTTACCAAAGGTTGAACTTCATGTAGCTTATTTTTGTCTTGCTGGTCCCAAATACTTTGCCATTTTTTCTCTAATTGATTTTTGATAGCCTGTAAAGCATCACTTTTAGGAACAAAATTTTCAATTATCGCTGCACAACTTCTTGCAGCCTTATCAACTATTTCATTTCCCTTAATTCCTGAGTGTCCAGGAATCCAACAAAATATAATCTGCATGCCTTTTTCTGACAAGTAGAGATAATATTCCATGCATTTAATCACTATTGGATGACTTGTTGGTGAGACGTTTTTGAGAGCTTCAATTGCGCTTTTGGAGTCTGTATACAAAATATTTCTTTTAAAATTCTTTTCTGCTATTTTTATCAAAGTCCTATATATGGCATATATTTCCGATGTGAAAACGGTGCAAAACTCGTGTAAGCTTTCTGAGAAAATCTCATGCCTAAGCATTACAGCCGCACCTACATGGTCACCAGCCTTGGATCCATCAGTAAAAATGGCTTCATAAGTAAAAAATTTTTGTCTGTGAGCCTTAAACATGGACTGATAAATCAAATTTAATGTTGTTGATTTATGCCATTTTTCAAACGTATCAATAAAACTTATAGTTGTATTTTTCCACGGGGGAATTTCGTCCGATTTATTAAGAACTGGGAAGTCTGTTATATCTAGATCTCTGAGAATTTGCCCGATCCTGAAACCAAAAGTTGGAATGAATGATGATCTCAATGCGAATAACGAGCTATAGATAGGGTTTATGACTTTATAATGTAATGGATGAGAATCATCACTTTTTATTTTTAAAAACAAATTAAGAGCTAACATGTTTCGACGATGTTCTAAAGAGGGCTCATTGCAAATGATATACAAACTCAAAACTGGAGAAGTTCTAAATGCACCTATTGATAGTCGAAGACTCTGATTGTGTATAGTATCGAGAGGTCGTAAAGTGGATTTTGCGGCAGATCCATATACAGCACTGCCATAATCAAGTTTTGAACGTATTAATGCTCTATAGATCTTGAGTAAGCAGCCGCTTTCTGCCCCGTACCATAAGTTGGAGAGTATCTTCATTATATTCATGGAAAGCGTGCATTTCCTTCTCAGGTAGCCAATGTGTGGTTTAAATGTAAGTTTGGAATCAAATATTATGCCTAAAAACTTTATTTCAGATACAAAAGGAAGTAGTTGGTTATTTAATCCGAGTTTTGGATCTGGGTGCAAACCACGTCTTCTGCAAAAGTGAATTGCAGCAGATTTATGAGAAGAGATATTAAAACCATTAACTTTTCCCCATTTGCAAATATTATTAATCGCTTCTTGAAGTTTCTCCCTTATGAAACCCATGTCTTCACTTGAACAATATATCTGGAAGTCGTCAACGTATAATGAGCCATTTACGCCAGCCGGAAGAGTATTTATAATATTATTGATTTTTATGATAAATAAAATTACGCTCAGGACGCTCCCCTGAGGAACGCCTTCGTCTTGAAGGAAATGGTCAGATAAAATATTGCCCAAACGAACCTGAAAGTTTCTGGTCTTTAAAAAGTTTTCAATAAAGAATGGCAAATTCCCACGAAGACCGATTCTATACATGTCCCGCAATATACCATACCTCCAAGTTCTATCGTAGGCTTTCTCCATGTCAAACATTATCGAAACTAAATGTTTTTTGCTTACAAAAGCTTCTCTGATTGCTGTTTCTAGTTGTAGGAGGTTGTCCAAAGTACTCCTGCCACTACGAAAACCGCTCTGAAAAGGAGATAACCACTTCTTTCTTTCTAATATATATATTAATCGACTATTTACCATTCTCTCCAAAAGTTTGCATAAGCAACAAGTAAGTGCAATGGGCCTGTAATTGTTTGGATCTTTGGCATTTTTCCCTGGTTTAACGATCGGAATTACAATTGCTCTTCTCCATGAGTTAGGAAAACATTTTTTATGCCAGATTTTATTAAATAGTCGCAGGATATTTTTTAAAGATGGGTCACTAAGATTATTGATCATATTCAGATGGATATTATCCGGTCCAGGTGAAGTAGCCCGAGATTTTTGAAGTGCTCTTTTCAGTTCTATAAAACTGAAGTCAGAATTATATTCTTCGTTAGAATTTGTATTAAAATCTAAACATTTTTTTCTTCGTCTAATTTATAAGATATAAAATCCTGGTGGTAAGCTGCTGTACTAGATACTTTAGAGAAGGCTTCACCCAGTGTATTAGCCATTTCCTTAATGTCTGTAATGAGTTGTCCATTTGAATCTAAAAATGTTAAAGGAAATCCATTTTTAAAGAAGCCAGACATCTTCCTGACTTTGTCCCATAAAAGCTTAGAGCTAATCTGTCCCTTAATAGAATTAACAAAGGTTATCCACGAATTTCTCTGACTTTTCCGTCTAATTAATCTAGAATATGCTTTAGCTTGTTTAAAAGCAATAAAATTGTCCGTAGTAGGATAACGTCTAAATTTATTCCAGGCTTTGGCTTGTTTCTTCTCAGCATTTTTGCAGTCGTTGTTCCACCATGGCCTCCAAAGTTTTGGAATCTTCCCAGAAGACTTTGGAATTGCCGTATCAGCTGCTGCCAGAATTGTGTCCGTTAAGACTTGGACAACATCGTCTATATTTTCATTTTCCACCATATCTTGTGTAATAACAGCCATTTGTGAAAAGACAGTCCAGTTTGCTTTATTAAAAATGTATCTTCTAGGTTTTTCAAGATACATGACATCATTATCTTTATATGATAAAATAATGGGGAAATGATCACTATTAAAGAGGTCCTTTGAAACTCTAAAAACCCACTTAATGGCTAAAGGTGGCGAACATAAAACTAGATCTAATGTATGGAACGTGCGGCTTGGTATATGAAAAAATGTATAAGTTTTATCATTCAGTAAACAGAGATCATGATCTTCCATCAAAGCTTCTACTTGCTGTCCTTTTAGATTCAAGTCTATACTTCCCCAAATAGGGTTGTGCCCATTAAAGTCTCCCATTAGAATAAAAGGTTGAGGAAGTTGATTTATTAAATTGTTTAATTCATTCTGTGCTATGTTCTCTTTCGGGGGCAAGTAAATACAACAAACTGTTACCAAGGAACCAATATGAAGCTGAACCGCCACTGATTGAATACCGGTATTTAAAGGCACTTCTCTGAATGGGAAAGCATGGGAAATTAAAAGAGCTACACCACCCGAAGCTCTAGACCCTTGTGTGTAATCTTTTCTAACTATGTTATAATATTTGATTTTAGCAGATATGTCCGGTTTAAGAAATGTTTCTTGCAAACCAAGGCAAGCGGGCTGGTATTTGTTTAAAATACTTTTTAAATCTTGAAAATGAGAATGAAAACCTTGGCAATTCCAACAAAGAATATTATTTGCCGTGTTTTTGCTTTAAGTAACTGAACTTTCCTCCCCGCTTGTAGACATTGCATCATCTTCAGATGGATGAATCTTGATATCAAATTTTTCATCATGGTCGCCATCATACTTTGATTGTTTTAATAATTCTTGCTTTGATATCGAGCGCTTTTTTATTGAGTCTTTTATTTTATCATCTAGGTTTTTCTTCTGGAATTGTATTCTAGCTTTCCTCATAGCTTTTGTTTCTTTTACGTTTTTCGGGAGTTTCTTTGGCGGTTCCTTTTTATCAGATTTGGCAGTTGATATGCTTGATGTAGTTGGATTTAAAC
>JAOUZG010030189.1:0-12726 GCA_026289955.1 Argiope argentata
TATATATATATATATATATATATATATATATATATATATCCGTTTTTAGCGTAGCAGGTTCGGATTGAATGGATTTTACTTGAGTACAGCTCAAACAAATTTATTTACAGTTATTTACAGATAATTGATAAAGTTAACATTTCAGATAAACACAATCCAGCAGTCAACAGTCACTTACAGCGGAAATGCAAGCCTTACTCCCAATAAAAACAGACTGCAAAACAAATATCGTATAGCACAGCAACAGTAAATCGCAGCGAGCTCAATAATACAACGTTAACAGCAAACGCAAACACAGCTCAGTAATCCACTAGTCCAGCGAGACGCTTCTCTTCCGAGAGAGATTCCAGCTACTCGTCCCTTATATAGTCGAGACAGCGCGTGCCCCGAAACACGAGAAACTTCTCAAAACAATGCGGGAGATTCAGCGGCTACTAGACTATTCCTTTCGCCCCATTGCAGAAAATTAATGGAAAATAGAAAAAATTATCAATAAATTCAGTAATATGGAACGTACTAAAAAATTTAATCAAAAATGATGAAAATAGGCAAAAGAAATAAGTACAGCAAGAAAAAATGAATGAATAGGAAATAACGAGTTATATTAACACAAGAACAGCATAAGAAAAAATTTAATATACATTCCTTTAGAATAGTAAGATATTATTAAAAGAACATCGGAAATAGAAAATAAAAGCAAATGGTTCAAAAACTCAGACAGATGTTATCAGATATTTTTTTTTTATTTTTGGGTGGAAAAGTTACTTTTTAATTAATAAAAAATTAACCACTTAATTGACAGGAATAAAAATTAGCCTATGTTCTTTTGTAGAATATAATATATCAATGTGCTAAATTTCATCCAATTCGGTTCAGTCGTTCTGGCGTGATTGAACCCCATCATCCATCCATCCAAACTTTCACATTTATAATAGTATAGTATAGATGCCATGAGAGATGATTATATCATGTTAACAACCAGCAGAACTGGTACAAGACTAATTAAATATTATTTATTTTACGTCTGCCAATAACTTAGACTTAAATATATTTTTAAGTAAATTATAAATATAAAATTATGTATAAAAGGTTTAAAGAAAAGCAACAACAATCGATATTCACTGTGATCCATTTGATCAATAAAGGTAGCTATTGAATTCTAAATTCACATACAAAAAACACAGGTTTTAGTTCTGAGATATTTTAAAGACTAATGAAATAATATTTTTTTGATGTCAATCAATAATTGGTACTTGAAAAAATTTTCTTAGGGAAATCATAAACTTTAAATCCTTCTTAAGAGATTGAAATGAAAGCAAATACAATCAGAATATCCGGTGATCCATTTGTTCAACAAAGGTGGCCAATCTATTATAAACATACACCACACGTGTCAACTGTGCGAAATTCTTCTCTCCGATTTCCTGTGCCTCGTGATTGCTTTTAAGTAGTTTAGCTCGTGTCCTGATCTTTTAAACGATGATCTACTGGAAATCGATCGAAATATTTAGCTTCTGATGCTTGGAAGGAAGAACGTTTAGTGCTACTTGAACAGAAATTGAACTTTTAATCCCTAAATACGAAGAGGAGGTCACTACCTATTTGGAGTTCTTGAAACAGACACGGTTTGGCTATAAATGACGATTCTATATTAGGCCTAGGAAAAGGAAATTTCGTCACGAATCACACTGTTACTCTTTTTATCTTCTCATATGCGAAGTACACAAATATTATGTGCCAGCTTCTTCGCAAATCTGTCTTCCTCGTGATATGGTTGTCCCGGGTTCGAGTCTCGGTTCGGGCATGGTTGTTCTTTTGTGCACTATCAGTTAGGTGTGTGAATACTCCACCCCTCTCCGTAAAAAGGGACTACACAAGCGATTGTGGTGTGTGTGTCATTCTCATATGAGCTAAAAATCAGACTTCTGTCCTCAGAAGATACTACAACCCTCTTTATGCTGTAAAGCGAACACGTCATCATCATCATCACATAGAATATGTAACATAATCGTCAAGTATGTAATATAATACTCACATATCTAATTTCCATGAGTTCGAAAAAGATTTTTTTTTCTTTAAATATTTCCTATCAAATCCTTTGTATCAGAAGAGGTAACTCCAAAATGATTTAAACCTATAAAATAGAATTCAGTACATTCCTTCAAACAATAACGGGTTACACTAAAAACATGATCTGCACCAAATTTTTAGATTTCTGAAAAATTTGAACGAAATCCACTGACAAGAAGTTTGTCCATCTCCCTGTTCGAGTGAATGTAAACACCACGGTTACAAAATGAAAAGAAATAGATGGATAGAATTTGATGTATATATTTAGCATCTAACATTAATCTGCACCAACTATTAAAACAAATTCAATGAATTACTCGCTAATTAATCTGTGTATGTTTTTATTAAAGTATGGGGCAAAAAAATATAGATAAATGTAACAGAAATTGTAATTCTGCGCTAAATTGTGATTACGATCCGATGAAAAAAGAACTTTTAAAACGCATATTGGTTTTTTTTTCGTATTCCACTAAAACTGAAGAAGACAATGTGAAATAGAACTGCTGTAAAAACGGATGCAAAAGAGCATAAATCTTCTCCTGAATGACTAAATAGGATTTGATTCCATAATATTACGTACCTGTTAAGAAAAGACGGATCATGAACATAAACTGAAGGAAATAGATATGTATTAACCGGGGAACCAAGATTTAAAGCAGATCATATCGATGTCTATTAAGTTAAAGATAAGATTTGTCTGGTTCCAAAAGACAATGTTATACTAGGTACTTGATTTTTTAAAAAAAATCCATTTGATATCATCAATTTTGATTCATTTTTACAATCTCATCTATAATTATGTCTCGATATTTCGAGGCATGTCATATTGCAGGCCACTCTGAGATAGAAAATTAGAACTTCCGAAAAGTTTTCCTCTGGCTGACCATTGATTCATGCAATAATTCGAAAATGCTTTTAACTGGAAGAAACGATTTCAGTATGCTGTTTCCACCAATGTCTTAAAATTCTATAAAATTTGAATGAAATCTATTTTTAGGAAATTTTTCTGTCTTCCTGTTCGAATGTTTGTAATCAGGATGACGACCCGAACATCAAGAGCTAGATGGATAAAATGTGTAGTAGTGTCTTAGAGTCCAGCTTTTAAATCTATACAATATTTGGAATGAAAGTAATAAATTGACCATAAGATATTTTTATGTAGGTATGCAAAAAATAAAGTAATTCGAAAATTTAATTATTTATATAAAACCATATCTGTTTCGTATGTGTACTCAAACATACATAAAAAAGAAGTGCTCTGAAAATTTTTAGTTTCAAATGCTTCCAAAATTGCATTACAAATTCTTTATGTTTGTTCTTATGAAACAACAGAAAATATGTTAAATCAATATCGAATAGAACTGAAATTAAATAGATAAAATCAATTGGAAAATTTGATTCAAATAATGATGTTACTTTCGGGCGAAACGCGCAATGAAGGAGAAAATGTTGGCGACTCTTCACAAGGAGCTTCAGGCCAGCCGAGTTGATTTGGCAAGGGGAATATTCTGGTATCAACGAGACAGTTCCCATTTCGCCTCGATGCTTCAAGTGTCGCTCGCCCGGCTATATAAAGTTCGGGTTGCGACAATCTGCAGTTCCCTCTCTTAAGAGAAGCGTCTCGCTGGATTAACGGATTACTATTCTTGCTTATTAGTAAGCTGTGTTTACGTTTGCTGTTAACGTTGAATTATTGAGCTCGCTCTGATTTCCTGTTTATTGTGCTATACGATAGCTGTTTTGCAGTCTGTTTTTATTGTTTATGGAGACAGTTTTAAAAGAACTTACCCGAGAAGCTTGCCTCGTTTATCTTGATGACATCATAATAGTCGGACGGAATTTTGAAGAGCATCTTTATAATTTAAGAAAGTTTCTTAATATATTAAAAGATGCCAACTTGAAGTTGAATCCATCGAAATGTCGTTTGTTCCGTCATGAGTTAAGTTACCTTGAACACATAATTTCTGCAGTAGGTGTCCAAAGAGACCCGGAAAAAGTGTCAGCAGTTAGAGACGGGCGCTGCCCTGAAAATGTACATGAACTTAGAAGCTTCTGGGCCTCTGCACATATTACAGAATATGTGTTAAGGGATTTTCCTTGACCGCTACACCACTGCACAGGATAACCGAAATCAAACAAAATTTATTGTGATCAGACGAATGCGAAAAGGCATTTCACGACTTGAAAGAAGCCTTGACATCGGCTCCCATCTTATCTGATCCTGATCCTGAAAAACAATTAATCCTAGATACAGATGCAAGTAATGAGAACGTTGTAGCAGTATCATCTCAGGAAATCGAAAGCCAGTAACGTGTCATCGCATATTGGAGCAAGTGTCTTCCGAAACCACAACGGAATGTCACCAGGATAGAATTGCTCGCTAAAGTGAAGGCTGTGGAGAATTTCCATAGCTACCTTTATGGAAGAAAATTTCTACTCCGAATGGACCATGTATGTCTAACCTGGCGTTTAAATTTCAAGAATCCGGAGGGTCAGAGCCAGATGGGTACAGAAACTTCAAGAATATGACTTCGAGATTAAACATCGGATAGGGTAATTGCACGGAAATGCAGATGCCTTATCAAGAAAGCCCTGCTCCGAGGGTTGTCACTTTTACTTCTCTGCTAAAAAGATATATGGGATTGTAACTCCAACTTTGCGCCAAATCGCAGTAGCCGTACCATCTCAATCTGATCCCTGGATTGGTGAAGAGGTTTCCATGAACAAATAAAGGATCCTGACATTAAACCGATTTTAGAATTTATGCAATCAAACAATTCAAGATCTGAATGGCAGGACATTTCACATCAGTACTGGAACTAAATGTTATTGGGCTCTCTGGAACTCACTCGAAATTAGAAACGGCATCTTGTATAGAAAATGGAAGTCCGAAGATGGGAAGTCATTTTAGTGGCAACATGTACTTCCACGATCAAGGATAAATCAAGTTCTGAAGGAGTTACACAACAGTCCTGCACTGGCCATTTCGGAGACATGAAAATAATTCATAAAGTCCCGGAACGTTTCCATTGGAACAACATGAAAGATGATGTTCGAGAATGGTGCAGAACATTTTATGACTGTAACGCCCGTAAAGGAAAAAATACGCAGACGCGGTAAGTTACAGTGGTATAATGTAGGTACACCATTTGAGATAATAGCCTTTGACATCTTGGGACCTCTTCCCCAAACAGACAATGGAAATAGAAACCTTCTCATCGTTATGGATTACTTCACGAAGTGGCCAGAGGCTTATCCAATTCCTGATCAACAATCAACAAAACTCAGACAGCATCTCTTCATCCCCAATCAGACGTCATGGTAGAGAGGTTCAATCGAACTATTCTAAAGAGCCTCCCTCTTTTCGTTTCAAAATCCCACAAGATTGGGATCAGAAACAACCCTTGTTCCTGCTTGATTATCGAAACGCAGTTCACGAAACGACAGCTTCACACCATCCAAGATGCTCTTTTGTCCAAGGTCTGATCAACATAGCGACCGAGAATATGTAGACCAGGAATGACACTAAAGCCATCTTAAATGAATTCAAAGGAGGTGACAAGGTATGGTTCTGGAACCTTATTCGACTTAAGAGACTCTCTACGAAGCTGCAGTCTTCCTGAGAAGGCCCTTATACAGTCCTGAAAAGACTGAATGACGTCGTGGTTCGAATAAGGAAGTCACCGAACTCAAAACCAAGAGCCGGCTAGCCTCTTATTATGGTGACTTGTCAAATACTTAGATGAAACCATGGTTTCCTCATTTTTGTAAATATGACCTGTATATTTGTAAATAGTCTTCTTTGTGTGAATTAATTTTCAATGTTTATGTCTGAAACTTTGTGTCTATGCTCTTGCAGCCTCTGATTGTCTTCAACTCTGGGTCTGTGCTGCTCGGGACGTGCAGTCTTTGCGGAGGGGGCAATGTTACAAGCGGGCGAAACGCGCTCTGAAGGAGCAAACGTTGGAGACTCTTCTCAAGGAGCTTCAGGCCAGCCGAGTTGATTTGGCAAGGGGGATATTCTGCTAGTTTCGAGACAGTTCCCGGTTCACCTCGTTGCTTTACGTGTCGGTCGCCCGGCTATATAAGGGACGGGTGGCCGCAATCTGCAGTTCCATCTCTTAAGAGAAGCATCTCGCTAGACTAGTTTATTACTTTTCTTGCTTATTAGTGAGCTGTGTTTACGTTTGCTGTTAACTCTGTGTTATTGAGCTCGCTGTGATTTCCTGTTTACTGTGCTATACGATAGCTGTTTTGCAGTCTGTTTTTATTGTGCATAAGGCTTGTATTTACGCTGTAAGTGAATGTTGACTGTGGATTGTTTTTATCTGAAGTTTTACTTTATCGAGTCATCCCGTGTATACTTAGATTAAGAGATGATGTTTATATTTCTAAGGTATAATAATTTCGTCTATTGTGCATAACATTTCCTTCTAAATGCCATGTATCCTTGTCTGAGTTTAGTTCACAAATTGTATGATTTTTGTTTTAGACCTGAATCAATGAAGGATATTTCACTCAAGTGTTTTTGGTTGCAAAATTTAATTTGAATTAAACAAGTTTAAATCAACTAAATCGTTTAGTTAAAAAATGCATTTTCATCCCGTATTTTGCAGTATTTTACTGTCTTCAAGTAAATATTAAAAATTTCGGCCATTAAAAATCCAATTGGGCAAAGAAACTCAATTTTAATAGCACCCTTTCTATAATCGTTTTATTATTGAAAATAGGTTCTAAGGCTAGCTTAAAACGAAAAATCTTTATTAAATACTTGCATGAGAGTATTAATTTGACTGAAATTCTTTAATTTTTTAAAGAGGTACGCTCCTCAAGAATTCAAGTCCACTGTTCAACAAATTTACAGGAAGAAAGATGAGAATTTTAGTGCCCAGAAGATTAAATCGGGATTGATATTGGATGTCAATCGCTTACAGTACATGAAGCAAGAACTCACCAACTTAGAAAGTGTTTAGCTTAGAAATGCTCCTAATTTTAGAGATTCGGTTAGAGTAAAGTTTTTAGTGAAAGTAATAAAAATGTAAACCAGTCCCTATAATAAAATAAACCCACGTTTTCTGTGTTAAAATATGGTCATTTAAAGCTAAATTTTAAACCATCGAGCGTCGGCTGTCTAACTAAAGAATATTCTTAAAACGGCAGCGGTCAAAATAAAGGTTGAACACAATTTACAAGAAAAGGAATTGTCAGAACGTTCATAAACCGGCATTGTATGAATGTGCTTTCCCACGACTATTAACATGGGGTAAACTTTCCCGCAGCTCGACTTTCCCTTTCCCCTAAAAGCGATAGATTGCGAACAGTGTCAAGTGATAAATCAAGTTGTAATTTGAGGGCAAGGTAATAACCATGCGGTTTTCCAGATAATAATTTGGTTTTGCTCTGAGAACTAAGAGCTTCTCTTTTAATTTGTGATGTTTTCAGAAAATAGAATTTGTTCAAAAATAAACAAATCCAGCAATATGATTTTATAAATTTGTATAAAAAATAGAAACATTTGTTAAATGAATTATTTAGAGAAATTATCATTCATAAAATTGCATTACGAACATAATACATTCTTTTTACCAACACTCAGAGAATCACTTTAATTTTTTCGATATTTAGTTTTAAGCATTTTGCTGGCATATTTGGCATAAGAAATGAAAATAAAAGGATATATATTGTTCTCTGATGAAAATAGAATAAAAAAATTTAATTATTAATAATTTAATAATACTTAATATTAAAAATACTACGCTCATTTTGGAAAATATATATCTGTTATCAAAAATTTAAAAATAAAAATGTGCATGATTTTTTTTTTGATTTTTTAAAAATAAAACAATCATTT
This sequence comes from Argiope argentata, assembly GCA_026289955.1. Lineage (NCBI taxonomy): Eukaryota > Metazoa > Arthropoda > Arachnida > Araneae > Araneidae > Argiope > Argiope argentata. The sequence goes on from JAOUZG010030189.1 coordinate 7,922, forward strand.
GTCAATGTATAGTAAGTAATATTTTAGAAATAATATGTTTAGGAAAATTTAATATGTGAGACACACAGCACACATCAAAAATACTAATTTTACAAATGAATGGAACGGCTTTCATTAAATTGTTTAAATTAAATAACTTTGACCAAAATTATTACAAGTTTATTCCATATATATTAAGTAAACCAAAATTGCTTTGATGATATTTATTTCTTATTTTCAAATAAACATTGTTAATTCAAAAATATAGTATGGAATTTTGTCCAAAGTTGGGGTAACTGACTCTAAATACTTTTCAGTATCTTTACTTCATTCCTATATTTAGAGTTTTTTTATCTTTTTTTTAATCTTAAATTATTCATGTGTGCTCCTAACTAGAAATTCATTAGGGATATAGAACTCATCTTTCTCGTTTTGATTGCTTTTGAATATGATTAATTCTAATGTATTTCTTCACCATTTCTGTTTTCAGAATTTAATAAAAAATATGTACATATACTTATATTTTGACAAAATTTTCGATCATGCTAATTAAATCGAAAATAACATTTTAACACAACAAATTTTCTTTCGGATTGTAGATGAGCAATTATCATTCTTCAAAATGTAAAGCAAGAGTTTTTTTAAAAATAAATTTCAATTAATAAATGTTAGAGAATTTTTTTGTCGCCCCAAATTTTTTGAAAATTAAAAATCTACAATTTTTTTGAAACGGATGAAATTTACAAACAATTCGTTTATTTATGCACTGTAATTTTCTTTGAGGGAAATATTATATTTTCTGTTTATTGTTGCTGCAGTTACTAATGACACTTGCTATTCAAAGCGTGCTGACGGCCATCAGCGATTTTAAGTCGATTGAGCATCTCTTGCTTTTCGATAGCGCCAACTAGAGCCAAGAGTATGAATAAGCCACTTCATGCGTCACAGTCACTTACCCAACCCCTTTTTAAAAGGAGGCCCATTTACACGTCACAGATAGAACACAGAAGGAAAACCATGCCCGAACAGGGACTCGTAGATGTCCTGATCACGGAAAAGACGCGCTATTCCTAAGCTAGGACCCGACATTGTATTTTCTGTTTAGTTTAATAAAGAATTCCATAATTATTTTTGAATATTTTGGAAAAACAATTTATTTTTTATGAGGAAATATTGAATTTGATGGACCCAATAAATACACTAACTATATCATCATTAAATTCGAAATTAATGTATTAATCTGCATGAAAAAGTTGAAAGTAGTTGCTTTTATCTCCGTTGATTGTTAAATGCACCAAAAATATTAGAAATATTTTTTTCATCTTTGAAAAATGTATAGAAGAATGTATAAAATGTATCGTTCATCATGTATAGAAGGTAAATTAAATCAACACTTTCATAAAAGAAAAGGAAAGATTGATATTTTCTTCTGAATTGCATTTTTTGACCATCTGAGGTTTGTTAGTTATTAAATAATTTGTTTCTTGATTATTTTAATTGCTTCATTATATTTCTAAGAATTTTTAGTTTTTAAAAGTATATTATCTATTGCAAGCTGCATTTCTTTTAAAATCTGATCTGATCTCATCTTTTTCATTAATTTTATTAATTAATTAAAGTGATTAAAGTTGCTTATATTAAATACCGAAATTTCAATCAATAATTTTGCTAATAATTAAAAAATTATTGTTGAAGAATAAATTTAAAAAATAGGCAGTAGTAATTTTATCAAGGTTGTTGGGTGGATTTTGCTGCTATTAAGTTATACAGTGCAAGAGTCAGGATTTAACTATTAAATAACCGATGTAAACAGCAATTTCCTAAACTTGTAAACTGCAAATTTACTATCAGAATTTTACTTTTAACATATTTATCAGGTATTTTCAATTAAATATTTAATTAAATATCTTGTAACAAAATCTGATGGATTTTGAAACCATTTTACCGTTATTAATGCTCTTAAGAAAATAAATTTAAAAAAACTTTTAATAAACTATGGTGAAATGTAATTTTTTATTTTACAGAAATGCGTTTGTCTAGTTTAAAATATTATCCTTCTAATATTTTATATCTTATAAGGCAACTGTCATAAACCCCAAAAGAGGTTTCATTGTTGCAATGAGTCATGAAAATGCACTTAAAGTAATAATTGCGAATAAATGCAAGAAATCGCATTGAAATAATCTCAATTCTGTTTTTCTCTCTAAATCATATTTTTATTCTTAATAACTGATATGCAAATAAAACTAAATACAAATATATCATATAAAACAAAGATTGATTTAAATATCAGATCATGTATTTTTCAGTAGAATCCAATCTGTGTGATAAATCCTGTACAAATGGCTCTGCAAGTTTCTAAACAAACAATAAATTCATAATTTATTCAAGCTTTGAATCGGTTTTAACTGTGGGAAGAACTACGAAATTCAAACACACGGCGCAACGCGAAGAGCATTCAAATGCTAAAAATACAGATATTCCAATTTCGTCTTCTCAATACGCATTTTTATAAGATTTAGTGATAGTAGTATCGGTAGTATTTAAGTTAAAAATAATGGATCCATTTCGTTGCAAACGTTGCGGGTTTATAGTAAGTCAAGGTGAGAATCACCCTTGCTACCGTCACAAAAAATTTGACAGAAAGCATTCGTTACAGCAGCCAATAGAATCGGACCAAAACAATGATGAAATAAAACATAAATCTGTTGAAAATTCGAATGACATTTCTGGATGTTTAAGTCGAGAATCCAGACAAAATGAAACTGAAATATTTGAACTCGCAAATTCATCGTTATTTCAAAATATTGAAACATTCGCATCAGTTTCGCATTCCTCTAGGGAAAACAGGTGCACGACTTCTGCAGAGAGCTCCAACGACGAAAAAATACGGAATCCTTGTGATATTTCACATTTTAATCCTATTTCGGCATTTCTAGTTAATGAAAATGCGGAGTTCAGATCGGAAAACCTTGCATCCGGTTACACACCCGGAAAAGGCAATCGCAAAGCTTGTGAAAAAACGACAGTTGTCCCTGGATCAAGTAGCGTTGGTGTAAAAAATCCAAAAGGATTCTATATATCAAATCTAATTCAAGCCGCAGCTGATGAAGAATGTCACATTTTACAAGACGATAGCAAATGGCAGAATTTGAATAGGGATAAAAATATTTTTTTGGATTCTCTAGAATGCATTATCATTAAAGCTCTTTCAGAAAATAAGAATAAGAAGAATCAATCTCATTCTACCAAAAAAGATGACAATGCTGTGGCTGGCCCTTCCGGAGAGCCTCCCCATAAGAAGAAATTTCCCTGCAGCTTATGCCTTATGGAATTCAACAGTAAATATTATCTCATCATCCACTATCGAACCCATAAAGTCGGAGAGCCGTATACATGTGACAAATGTGGTAAATTATTCCGTTACAAATCAAGATTCATCGAGCATTATCGAACGCACACTGGTGACAAACCCTTCGTGTGCGATATATGTGAGAAACGATTTTCTCATGAACATAATCTCAAACGACATTACAGGACCCACACTGACAAAAAGCCATTTGTGTGTAACGAATGCGGAAAATCATTCAGTCAAAATCCATATCTTGTCAACCATTACAGAACCCACACCGGTGACAAGCCTTTTGTGTGTGAAGTCTGCAAAAAAGGTTTCGCTCAAAAGAGTACTCTTAATTCACATATTCCGATTCACTCCCAAGAAAAAAATTATCGATGCACAATTTGCAGAAAGGAGTTCAAGACTAAACGCAATTTGAGGTCGCATATCAAGAGAATGCACGAGTGAAATGAATCCCAAATTGCAGAAATAACTATTTTACTATAATTTCAAACAGTTTTGTGTTATTTATTGATTGAATATTTGGAATTGGACAATTTTCTTTGTGTATTCTACTGTTTTGATGAAGAATAGTTGTAGAATACATCTTGATTTTTAATATCTAAGGTGTTTATTTTTAATTGAGAGCTGACGATGAAGATATGTTTCACTGTTGAAATAACTTTATATTTAAGTGTTTATTGTTTTAGGTTTTTAGGTATTTTTTATTCTTTTTAATCCTAGTCAATTAAATTCTAAACAACTTAAAAATAAAATAAATTTTAGCTCGGTTCAAAATATTATTACTTTCTATTTTAGCTCTAATTTATTAATTCATTATTTCCACATATAATGATATTCATTTTTACCATTCTTGTTCTCCGGAGTATTTGAGAACAAATGTCAATTCCAACTAAGAGGTTTTAAATATTGGTAAGTAATATAATATTTCAACTGAACAAAAGTAATTGGATTTAATTAATAAATGCAATTAATCGACTTCAACATTGTGATTTTTAAACGGTGTAAGCAGTGTGTATTTTAGCTTGATGTTTAATTAAAATTTGATTTTGTATTTCACCTAATGAGAAATATGGACAACATTTAATTTTTTTAAAATATTAATAACGGATTTTACAAAAACAAACTTTCTTTATGCATTTAAAATCGTGTTTGATAATATATATTTAATGCACTTTTGTAAATATTTTAATAGATATTTTTATATTTGACTTCAGATTCCAATGTCTCTGTAATTGTTTCTTCTTCTTTAAAGAAATTATTTATTGTTATTTTCAATAAAGAATTAATTTGATAAATATCTATTGCATTTTCCATATTTTCTGTAAACTCTATTAATTTATATAGTTAAATCTGTTGATATGTGTAAGGACATTAGAATTACCAGCCTTGACAAATGTACAGACATCAGTATTTTTCCAAATGGAAAACTCAAACAAAGTGTAAACTTGATTTTTGATATCAACGA
>JAOUZG010030205.1:0-23017 GCA_026289955.1 Argiope argentata
TAATATAAAAATAATTCAATAACCTGACTAAAATAGATGTTTTTTATCTTTTAATGACATTCAAATCTCCACATTGAATGATGGCAATCCTTGAAACATCATAGTCATATGATAGAATGAATAACCTTACTCTATGTAACAATAAACGATCTTTGTCCTCTTCCATATTTTGATCACTTTTAAATAAACTTAAATTTTCATGTTTTTTTAATTTTAAATTAAACTTTTATTTTCCATGGATGAAAATCTGAAAATTAATGATCGCAGAATGTACTTACCGAAAGAGTGTGTTAATTAGATCTTGATTGAACGCTTTCATCCAAAAATGCCAGGGAAACCCAATCCGAAACCGAGGGATTCAAAAAAATTACTAACAAATTTATATGGAGTACCTGCGGAAGGCATAAAAACTATCAAACAAGTAAAAATTTTCAACTAAATCTGTTTAAGCTCATAATTATCTTATCTTCATAAAATTTACAATGCCTTTTTTTAAGAATATGAGCAGAATAATGGTGCTGAAACCAGATATTGATAATTATTCTTCGGTGTTTTATTAGTCGCTAAAAATCAGAGAAAGACAAAGTTTAGAAAACTAACTACTCATGTAAATTTTAAATGATCCACTCAAATTAGGCTTGTGAATTATCAAAATAATTTGCAAATTATAACGGATATTGATAGAAAATGTATAAACTAAATTTTTCAAAGCATTTTCGAATATTTTGAAAGAGTTTCTTCAAAATTTATCAATATATGTTACAAAAGCAATAAACGCAAAGAGAAGCCAGAATGTCATTCTGCCTATCACCTAAACGCTTCCCATTAATTGACATAAGACATATACTTACAATCTAGAACATTAATAGTTTGAAGTTTGAAATTGATTTCGCTACGAATAAAAAGTATCTTGATTAGAATTCTGGATCAACTACCCGCATTAGAAATAAACTTCTAGATTTGCCAACATTTAATCAGCAGTATCAAGAACCCAAAAAACCGTTGCGTTTTTAGATATTTTGGAATTATTTTCTAAAAAATCCTATTTGTAAAGGGAATCCATGTCGGATTTTTCAATAACAATGCAAATGTTTTAATGAAAAACTTTTTATCACATTTTAAATATAAAATCAACTATTCTAAAACTCTACAATTCCTTTATCAAAATTGAAATTCCTTAAGAATGTTCAATGTTGGTTGAACCAAGTCATTTCTACTAATGAAACAATATGTGATTAAAAATGCATGCAGGCAAATACGGAAACAGTTCACATCCCATTGTTGAAATAGGTACTTTTCCGTATAGCTGGGGGCAAACGAAAAATCACCTATTAATGTAGGATCCCGCCAAATTTTTTACGGTGACTTTAAAGGAAAAAAATCACCAAAAAATGCAGAATTGCGCCAAATTTATTTGGCAATTTTTTCTTTGAGAACGGCTAACGGAAAAGTACCTTGAAATCTAAAACTTATCGAAAAGTCTTGAGGAATTACACAATAGAAATCTATCATCCTATGTATTGCCACCACAATAATAGTTATAGACTTTAAAATGTAAAAAAGCAGATGCATTAAAAGCAAAAGTCTCATTATTATTATTGACACCCGTAAATCACTTTTACTAATATTGATGGCGCCAAAAATACTGGTGTCACTGGCGCCAATACCAGTTACGTGATCGAAACCAAATAGCCCATACTCATTGATATGGGATGGAAGTTCAAAATACGAAATCCTCTAAGAATATGTCTATTTGTAAAAAAAAAAAAAGTCTAATACAATTACATTTCAATTCAATGCATCACCAATCATACTTCAGTCGCGGTTTGTTTTCCTTTACTTAAGAAGATTTCTAGAACAGTACTCGTGTGTATTCTTACAAGCTGCTACATGCAGTGTGTACCAATACTTTACTCCTCTCCTCTTGTGGTCTATTATTGTCACTCCTCTTGTGGAGAGGACTTTTAGAAAGTATCACCCCCTTATTGTCTTTCTATATAATGACTAGTATTTTGTTTTTTTAAAAAAAGCAAAAATAGGTGGTTCTATAACCGAAGTAAAGTGACCATAAATTTTAATTTTCAGTAAAATCGAAAATTATAAAGCCTTTCGCTATCATTAAAGTGGCCGTAAATTATTTTTTTTTTCTGTTTTGAGGCATCTGCAGCTGAAACGAATGTATGAGCCGGCGTCCTGGCAAATTTTTGGCAATATCTGGATCTTTCTCTAAAGGATTCTATCCTATTTGATATGCCATCGCGCTGGCACAGAGGTAGTGCGTCTTCCTCGAGAGCTGAGCATCCTGGAATCGAGTCCCGGTTCGGGCATGGTTATTCATCTGCGCTCCATCTGTAAGGTGTATGGATGTGCCCCAACCCCTGTAAAAAGGAGCTGTGAAAGTGACTGTGGTGAGTGAGTAGCTAAGTCACACTCTTGACCCTAGTTGGTGCTACTTCAAAACAAGAGGTGCTCCTTTCGGCTTAAAACTCGCTGATGCTTTGGCCCATACTCATTACTAATAACTACTAATAACAAGAACATAACGAATGGACGAAATGAAACCACATTTCATATACAGACTGTGAAAGGATTGGAAGGATAAATTTCTTAGAAAAAAACATTACTAAAAATTGTCGATAGGAGAAATATTGGGGCTGCTGTCACGTACGAAGAATTATGTGAAATTCATAGTGCGTGCGGGATGGTAGTTCCATGGTTCCTTATAAAAAGGAAAGAGCTAACAGCCTGTTGACATCTCTTTCTTGAATATCGATCTTGACTATTGATATGTCCGTGATTGACTGTTAGTGTGTGCTGAATATGGGCTGTACCTTATTTAAGTAAACTTTGCTGGTAGAATTGTTATACACTAGACAGTGCAATGGCATGTCTGCTTTTAAGAAATATTCCATGTTTTGAAACAGAGCATGAGACGGGTAGTTATGAACATTGAAACTGACAGCTTATACACAGCAATGGTGAGCGTCATTCACCATATTCCAAATGTTGTACACTGTTGCTTGGCATCCAGGAACCTTAATATTGTTGAATAAAAGATTATTTTCTGTGAATTTCATGCATTCGTTCATAATTGTACGTCCATTTAACCAGCATGTCCCCACTTTGCAACTTTTGGCATTTTTTTTCTAGCGAAATTTATATTTTTGTGCCTTCCACACTGTGTATACGAAATGTGGTTTCAATATTTTGTTAATTTCATTCATTCGCTTAACTGCAGATACCACCAAAAAGGGAAAAGTTATTTTATGGCCATTGTGTACATATATATCTGGATTTTCTGGAAATTTGGAATTTCATTTAGAAGAATTTTAATAAAATCTGAGATTTTATTATAACATTCGGCTTTTTTTAGAGTTTATAGAACACGTTTTTTTTACTTGGTCATGTTCAGCTATACACTAGATTATAGATTTGTTCCATTTGTAATTTAAGCATTGATGTTATAGAAACTGCCAACTATTTTAACCGTATCTCTTTCATTGTAGTTTATGACATTATATCTAAAGTTTTTGTCACTATCTCTAACTGACATTAAATATAATATCACAAGCTTTCTAAAATAAAAATGATGCAAATTATATTTAATTTTCACCCATTAAAAATACAGATAAAATTAAATTTTAAAAGTAATCATATTAACAACTGTAAAATCTGAAGGAAAAAAATGAATTCTTAACAACAAATCCTCTAAAAGGTACGATTCCTACAAAAAAAGTAGGAAACTTATTAATTATAATTGAAAAAAACATTTACTAAACACACATTTTATTCCCAATTTTTGATCTATTATAGAGAAAAAAATCATTATTAATATATTACAATTCAATATTATAACAAATATTTGCAATATCAAAAAAACCTGTGGGATTTTTTTATGAACAAAAACATTAATTTTATCAAAATATCAATTAGTTTCATCAATATAATATATATAATTTGGCTCAGAAAATAAAAATCCCGATTTGTAAAAAGAAACTGTTGTTCACCTATCAACGTATCATATGAGGGATATCGATCCGATGGAGTGCCTTCCGCGGTATCGTCCGCATTTTTGCCTTCACCCTGTTCCCCGATAGCAACTCCCAAAATTGCTTCGGCAAAGCTTGCATCACTGGTGCGTTTCTGGCAAATCGTCTCGCCATTGAATGTGGTGCAGGATAAGGATTCAGGAAAGCAATTGCCCCCGAAGAACATCAAGATAACATACAAAGTCAGGAGTAGCAATGAATCCATCATAGATGCCTGCAGAAAATATATGGAATATAATAATGGATATTATAGATATAATATACAGGGTGTCCCAAAAGGTCGTTTACAAACTTAACACGATGGTCTGTCATATCGTGATGCACAAGATTTACATAGGAACTTGCGTCCGAAAATTCAAACTGAGACCACTAGTGGGCGATAATTGCACAAAAACGGGAAAATGGGAAAAACAATAATTCCAGGCGTGGAGGTTGAAGGAGAAGGATGAATGAGTTTAGTAACGCAGAAATGGCCGACATGCATTATGGCACCTCTGACGGAAATGGACGAACCGCGGCACGGATGTACCTTGAGCGCTTCCCAAACAGACGTCATCCCAGTCATGTTTTGTTCATGTTTTTTGTTACGTTGTTCGAGAATACCTCGATAGGACTTGTTCTAATCGCTGGATAGGTAGAGGCGAACCAGTCCAATGGCCGCCGCGATCCCCCGACCTGACTGCCCTCGATTTCTACCTGTGGGGACACATGAAATCCATGGTGTACGAAACACCCGTAACATCGGACATGGATCTTATCGCCAATATCATGGAAGCGGCAGCACGTATCGGTGACACTCCTGGCCAATTTGAACGGATTGTGTAAATTCATGCGTCGACGTTGTGAAACGTGCATTGTGGCGAATGGAAAGAATTTGGAACCTTTGCTGCGATGTAATGATGCTTTGTAATAAAAATCATATTAACACCGCTGTCGATATCATTTTTTTTCTCCTCATCCAAACCTGCACTTTCCGCCCTCTAGCGGTCTCAGTTTGAATTTTCCGACACAAGTTCCTATGTAAATCTTGTTCAGCATGATATGGCAAACCAGCATGTTAAGTTTGTAAACGGCCTTTTGGGACACCTGTATATAATACAGTATACTCCCGAGTATTTGGTCTAATACGACGGAAGGGCAAACCCCATAACAACAACTACAAAAAAAAGCCGTATAGGTTGGAGTTCTAGAAACTCGTTTATTTAACTACCAATAACAGAAGACATAGTTTTTAAATCACAATCATTATTATAATACGTATTTCCTCATTTCTTGTTGAGTATCAAGCTTTTCCATTTAAATAAGTCATGCAGACTGTGAACGCGGTCGTGACCCGGTGATTAATAGGATCAGTTTCTGGTAATGTGTTGAGTTACATGGCTCTGTACGGGTAGTTTATAAATTTTAATATACTCCGCGTTTCAAGAACTTATTATATAATATGTAAATTAAAAGATAATAATTGTTCACATTCAACACAAATTCTGCAATGCCCAATTTGTTATTTCTAATGGCACTTGCCATGGACAAGCTTCGCTGATGCATCAGCGATTTTTAAGCTGAATTGAGCGCCTCTTGTTTTGAAGTAGAGCCAACTAGGGCAAAGAGTACGGCTTAGCTACTCACTCATCAAATTCGCTTGTACAGACCCTTTTTACAGGGGTGGACATTCACTCATCTCACATATAGAACACAGGTGAACAACCATGCCCGAACCGGGACGTCTAGATCACATGGTAGACGCGCTAACCCTAGGCCAGGAAGCCGGCATGCCTAATTTAAATGATGTATGCATAAACAAAGCCTTTAAGTAGATCGTAGGTCTAATTCCTAAGATGATTTAATCAAACTGATTTGATTTTTCACTGATAAATGATTAAACAAATATAAAAATGTAACCTTAAGATTAGAGTCAAAACTTAGATTTTAGTTTTGAATAAGTCCTTAATAGATGGCAATGAACAAAGTAAGAAATCCGGAAAGATGCGAATCGGATACTCGGACGTGTACTGTATTCACAAATTTAAACTTTTTTAATCTACTGGAAAAAATGGATTTTGTTTCTGTAAAGACAGTCATGTGATACCTGTAACTATAGAAATCACCTAAAATATAGCAAAAAACTATAACTGATTAGTTAACATTAAATTAGAGGAACAAAAAATTTTAACAATACATTACTTGTAACTTCCCACCGAGTGTTAGAAAATATCTTTAATGATTATGAATTACTTTCTTAAGATCTTGGCATCTTCCAACAAATTTATTGCTCTTCTTTACAATAAATAACAGAAAATTTGAACTAATTTTTATATTTATAAAATTAATCAGTAAAAGATAAAATTGAACAATGGAGTTTAATAAATGTTAAAGTAATAAAGTTTATAGGATGACTTACTATTATTAAAATGGCCCCGGTGAGCGTACAATTTACCACAAGCAAGCTACAAAAAAAAAACTCATTCAAATTTCTCTAAGAAACAATCCATTGGACATAAAACCATAAATTTTGTACGTAGTTATTGCTTGGACAGTAAGTACTCCATAATTTTTTTTTAAAATTTCAATTAACATTTTGAATTAAAATTTATTCAAAATTTCAATACATCCTTCTACGTTTTCAGAGTAAGGTATTATAATAAAAAGATTTCTCCACTATTTATTAAAATTACTACTAATAATAGTTTTTTTAAAAAAATTAATAGTCTTTTCCACTATTATAAATTTTATTTCCTCATTTTTACTTCTTCATATTAATTATTTTTTAATATAGTTTGATTGTATTTTACAAAAGTTCTTTTCAATATTTTATGACTGTATTAGCAAACGAGAATTATCACCAAGATAGTTGCATTATAGATAATGGAGTTTGGCGATGACGGCGAAATCTGAAAATCGCCAAATAAACTACGGAAGACGTGAATATCAATATCAAGAACCATTTTTACTCTTTATAACATAATTCACCTCTCCCTTCTTTCTTTGTTAAAAAAATAAATAAAAATATGATAAATAAGAGCAGAAGAATTTTTTTTGTCTGATTGCTGTATAAAAACAAAGTAAAAGTTGATGAAAAAAATTGAATTTATGAACATTTAAACGCCCTTAATATTTGTAACTGATCAAATAAAACAAAAGCAACTAATCTATTTTTTAATGTTAGGATATAATACAATCAATTACAAAAATTATGAAAAATTTGACAAAGGGAGACAGAGAAATAAACAAATCGGTACTATTCCATTAAAACATTCTATATCTCCTGCGCTTCACCAAAACATTTTAAAAAAACTTTTTTAAAAAAATTAAAATAATAACAGTAAATTGTTCAATAGAAATTATATTTAATTCTACAAATTATTATTTAGAAAATAATTTATAAAAAAAGAATAACTTTTTACCTATAATAGCTTTTTTCTTCTCTGCCGATTAGAAAATTGAGTATTGACTTGAATCATAAAATAAATGCTCCTGTCAATTAACTAATATACATTTCACATAAAGAAGAATCTGTAAATAGTTTTTCTTCATCTAACTCCTTTATCTTTCACTTTTTCGGGGGGATACCAATTTAAATCATCGATAATAACATAATAATTAAATTTACAAAACTTTTTTAGGAATAATAGCAAGTCGGAAATACCGACAACTTATATAATGAATTGTAAATATAAACGGAGTGGTCGAAATGATTTAAAAATAGAATAAGAGTCAATAATAATTGTTGTTGTTAACAAGGATTATAGATATTGCTGGAAGATACTTTTTATTTTTTTCTAAGAATATTATTCTGATAAAATAAAAATTTCCTGGACTTAAAAAAAATTAAAAATATTGTAATAAAATTTGATTAAAAATATAAAATAATAAATTTAGCTAAAGCTTGTATAAAATAATAAAATAGCTAAAGAAACACATATAAAATTTTTTGTATTTATTTAAATATTTTTTCTTTAAGCTGATAACTTCACGTTAGACTTTTTTCGGCATTCATTTTATTGAAATATTAACCCATTCGGTACCAAGCCTAAATTGTATAAGGTTATTGCCATTTCTGTTTTGAGTGTTATTGTTTATCTAAGTTTTATTATTTCAAAAAAATACACATATTTTGTCATAAATAATCATTTAGATATATAAAAATCAAACACGAGTACACTCGTGGTTGGCAATGGGAATAACCTCATACAATTTAGACTTGGCAGCGAACGGGTTAAATAAAGTAGAGTTTTTGTAAAAACAATTTATTCGTAGCTTTTTTTTTTCAAATTTCTACACTTGTATATTTATGTTTGGGGCCATAAAAGGTTTGATAAGTTGTACGTTATAATATATTGAAAGTATCACGAGTATATTCGTGGTTGACAGCGAATGGGTTAAAAAAAGACGATTCCTTACATACTACTTTCTTTTAAAAACCAACAATATAACAAATATTTTTTGTGTGTTTCTTAACTTCAAAATTTAATTAACCTTATTTTAATGTTCATTGCTTACTGCCCTGTAAATGAATAAATCAATATAGAATTCGAGTCTAAAAGCTGAAGTTCGTGAGTTCTGGCTTCATTCAGGATATCTGATCAGTTTATATTGATGCATTCCATTACATATAAAGTGCTACCAGAAAAGAAAACGTCATTTAACATATTCAGATCTTACAAAGAATTTTAAAATTAATCTTTAATTGCACACATGTTAATAAGTTAAGGATGCTTCAGAGTCACGCTGAAATCTAACTCCTTACATATTACTTTCTGGATATATATCACCCGTAAAATGATTACACGTATCTTCAAAAATCATATGCAGATTGCAGGAAACCAACAGATGACACAGATAGTACGTTACGTCGACGAGAGTGTAAGAGAGTGATGTATAAAGAATATAAACAAAGAAGTAAAACTGCTCACAAGCGCTTTATTAGATTTTCAATACAATGACCGAATAGTTATGACACAAAGGATGCATTTGGATGATTTTTTACTTGGTAGAATTATTGGCCGTCTGGAATGTGGGCGTACCCAGCAGGAAGTATCAGAGGGACTTGGGATCACCCAAAGTGCCATTTCCAGGCTTTGACAATGATTCCAAGATGATGTTAATGTGAGTAGACTTTACAGAACAGGTCGCCTCCAAGTTACAACGCCGAATGAGGTCTCGTATTTGGAAGTTGCTGCCAAAAGAAACAGACGGAACACAGCATCAGACCTATTTCCTTAGCTCCCTTCAGCCACTGGTAAGACAGTTTCAAGGTAGACCGTGTACAGACGCTTAGAGCAGATTGGTCTGTATGCTCGTAGACCTGTCAGATGTGCTCCACTTACTGCAGCTCTCTGTCAGCTGTGGTTAGTCTGGATTAGAGAGCATGCATTGTGGACACCACAACAGTGGGATTATGAGATGTTTTCCGAAGAGTCCAGATTTAGTTTGCAGTCTGATTCTCGCTGAACATTTATATGTAGAGCAGCAGATACCCTTTACCGCCAAGAGAACATCATTCAACGATACCGTTACGGTGGTGCAGGATTGCTCGTTTAGGGAGGAATTACGAGTTCCAGAACTGACCAGCATATTCAAATTGGAACTATGACAGGCCAAATCTATCGGGACGTCATTCTGGAACAACATTTTTGTTTGTTTTGGGGCTCCATGGGTGCAGAATTCGTGTTTATGGATGTCAATGCCCTTCCACACCGTGCAACCATCTTAAACGAATGCCTTCGATAGGAGGATATTACCCTACGAACTAGCCAACATTCTCAGTGGACTTGAATCCAGTAGAGCATGAGTGGGACATACTTCGTCGACGAGTTGCGAGCCCGTTAACCACCTCCTACATATCTACCGGAACTTTGGATAGCATTGCTTGATGAGTGGTGCAATATTCCTCAAGATGAGATCGATCATTTGATACTCAGTATGCCTAGGCATTGTACGAACTGTATTGCATCGTCTGGGAGACATGCTATGTATTAACCACCATAACGACCATAAAATATTTGTTTTTATAAATAGGCTTTGTTTTTCTTTGTAATTTGTTCAAGGCTGCAAAAAATCACATTTTTCTCTTAAAAAATATTAAAATACAAGCATCTTTTTTTTAAATCTTTATTTTTTGTTTTATAAATATGCTTTACAAATAAGTGACATTTGTTTTGCTTCTGACTCTTTCTTTTCTTAAACTTAGGTTATTTATAATTTATGGACATAAGTGTAATTGGTGAAATTCTACATTATTTGGTAATCTTTCGCTATAAAATCAATGTAAGAAATTTGGAGAAATTCTACATTATCTGGAGATCTTTCGCTGCCGCCTGACTAACGGAAAAGTGACGTAATATGTAAAATATAGGGCAGTCCAAGGTATACATTTTGAATTCGACTCAAAAAGTTAAAAATCGGGAGCTCAATTCATCAGATGAGTTTCTATTTACACAATTCATGGAATCTAAAGCATCACCAGAACAAAAAAAAACATAATTTAATATATTCACAACTCACAAAGAATTGAAAATATAATTATTAATAGATAAAATAATCGAAATGTCGTCAGTATGATCTCTCTATCTATCAACCAAAAAAAATCATAAAATTTAGTATAATTCAGCAAGAAATTTATATAAAAGAAAATACTTATAAAATTCAGTTTAAACGAATCCTCCAAATAATGGGTTACAATAGCTGTTACGAAAGGAAACATTTTTTGCAATTAATAATACTGTTTGGGCTTTAAAAAGAATAAATTTCCAAATAATTAAAATTTGGATTTACGGAGAAAAACAGAAAAAAGAATAATTTGGTTTGGTTAATTGGATCATAAGAGCTCTCCGTTTCTTTCATACAGTCTTATTTATTTATTGGCAATTACTAAAAGTATACAAAGAAAATTTAATTAATTGAGAAAATTTAATTAATTAATGAGCTTTTTTACATATATTCGATGCTCGCAAGCACACTCAGTCAATCAGTTTGATTGAAGAATAGTTTTTTTTTTAATTTTTACATACTATCTAATTTTTATATTCAAAAATTATCTCTAAAAATAAATAAGACAGTAAAAAGTTGTATTTCTGTATTCTATAATTATTATTTCACTGTATTCCAAAATTATCTCTAAAAATGGCCAAAATATTTTTCAATTTCTGAAAATGGTAACAATTGATGCTTGCGCATGGCAAGTGAGTGCTATAAGTGACAACAACATAATTGAGCTTTAGTTAAGACATACATAGTTTAATATAAACTAGGTATCTACTCTAACAGCTAAATTCCAAAACTTTATTTTTTGACGCATATACCTAATAATAAAATGATCCAAAAACAAATATTTATATTTATGTAATTTGAATCAATAAATGTTCTGATGAATTATTATTAAAAAATTTTATACCGATTGTGTGTTTGGTGAGTCAAAAAGTATTACTCTTTTGCCATTAAAAAAAGCTGTTATAAAAAAATTTGAATGTCTCTATTTTATTATTTATATATAAAAATTATTATTTATACAGGGTGTCCAAAAAGCTCCCGTACTGGTGATTTGTGAATTCATTTTACAAAAACAACAGGTTTAAAAATAATTATTTTTATGCCAATGATAAAAAGCACTTTTAACATAACTAAGGAAAAGATACTGAACTTACATTTATAATAAATGCTCAAAATGTCCACCCCTTTCTTGGAGACAAAGCTGAACTCGTTTGCGCATGTTTTTCGAAACGCGTTTTAACATGCTAGGAGTGATTTCTTGTATCATTTGGGTAATTGCGATTTTCAAATCATCTATTGTTTGTATAGATGATTTGAATAAACTTTGTACTGGTCAGATCAGGGAATCGAGGTGGCCAAAAAATTTTTGAGATGAGTCGATTGCCGTATAAA
Organism: Argiope argentata; assembly: GCA_026289955.1. Lineage (NCBI taxonomy): Eukaryota > Metazoa > Arthropoda > Arachnida > Araneae > Araneidae > Argiope > Argiope argentata. The sequence goes on from JAOUZG010030205.1 coordinate 11,928, forward strand.
GTTTCAAGCATGTCCATGGTTTCATTGCTCGTATGGCAAAATTTAATATACTTGATAAAAAATCATGAAAAATGATTTTTTAAATTTGGAGTACGGGAACTTTTTGGACACCCAGTATATTATTATAAAGCATGATTTTAGACCTCCCCATTGACCGCCTTGAAGAAAATAAGCCAATCTGATCTTGGATTGATTGATTGCCTATAATAATAAAATTGATCATCCTAAAATAAGGATATTCAAAGCTTATAGTTTGTAATGATGATATTCAAAGCTTTATATGTAGATCGTATAAGATTGAAACGTAAAACTGTCAAGATAGCTTTATTGAATAAATTTTATACTATCAAAGAATTGTATGGACTTTAGAGTTCATACATTTCATAGTTTTTATTTTTTTCAGATGTGAATTTTTGATGAATTAGGGAAATTTTTAATGAATAATTCTTCGTAATATTGCATAAATCATGAAAAGAAATCCGTGATATACTTAAGATTACAATGATGAAGAATTCAATTTTTTTGAAGTCATAATTTATTTATTTTTAAATGTGTGTGTTTTTTTTCAACGGAAAAAATAAGTTTTTATGTTTATTAAAGTTATATCTCTTCCCTTTCAAATTTAAATTTTACCACAGATGTCAGAAAATTAGGAATATATTTAATACGATGAACAAAATATCATATAGCTATTGATATATAATGATAAATTTGAAGTTAATAAATATTTTACTGAAGAAGCTAATAAGTACTAAGGTACATAGATATTTAAATGGAAATTTTAGACGAACCAGTTGGTGGCCAAAGATGGCTAACGGGAAATAAATTGTGTCTATTCTTCCAGTTATCGGCTTTTCCTAGCATACTAGACAGAGTCGATAATTATTACTTCGCTACTAACTAGAGATGGATTTCCGACAAAGCAGGTGAAGTAGCCGCCTGGAGAATCAATAAAAAGTTTTAATGACTTACTTGTTAATTAATTTTTATAACAATTAAATGCTTTTAAAATTATAAATATTTGTCTTTATATATAAATAAATAAATGACGGCTTTCTGGCACAGAGGTAGCGCATCTTCCTCGTGTCCTGGGAGTCCCGGGTTCGAGTCCCGGTCAAGGCATGGTTGTTCTTCTGTGTGCTATCTGGGAGGTGTGTGAATGTGACCCCATGTAAAAAGGAGCTGCGCAAGCAAATGTGGTGTGTGTGTATCTAAGTCGTACTCTTGGCCCTAGTTGGTGCTACTTCAAACAAGAGACGCTCCTTTCGACTTAAATCTGCTGCTGTATCAGCGAGAGGCTTTCCATAAGTAACAATAGATAATTAAGTTCAAAAGCTTTTAACTGTTTATATATAACCATGCATAAATAAGCGATTCTTGAGTGAGAAATTTTTGGATACTTTGATTATTTTATTCCTTTTTTTCACACTATTTATAAGAAAATATTAATAAATAAAAATAAATGCTTTCATGTACTCATCCATATACAGAATCAGGCCAACAGTCTGCGCTATAGACATGATTGTGAAAAACAGGAAGCCGCTGAGTATAAACAAAATCCTTAAACAACATAACATCATGTGTCGCCTAGGATCGGGCACATACAAATAACCGCTACATAACAAGGTAGATACACAGTTATTAATAAAATGATATCATTAATTGTGTAACCGTGTTATTAATTATTCTTATGTGTAACTCATAAAAAAGTAATCGAAAATTATAAGAATTTTTAATTTATTAAATTCACAAAATCCACATGTACCATGAACAATAATAGAAGAGTATTAGATTAATGTAACAGAAAATTAGGTTCATTTTCAACGATGAATAAATAAAAAAAAATGGAAAGAAAGTCAGTTTTAATAATTCTTATATTCCTAATTGAAACAGTAATAAACACAAAGTAGTTACATAATCTTATAATTAAACAATATCTGAAACAATATCTTTTTGAGATATCGGATTGCAAACAATCAACAAATTATTTTCAGCAGATATGTTACATTTTAAAGATCAGTCTCGTTCCTCGACCTGAAAATAAAAATAAAAACCAATTAAAATCAGAAAAACCAAACATAAATCATTTATTTTTAAAAAGAATTAAATAAATACGTCATTACACTTATTTAAAAATGTAATATATTAATATATTAGAAACAATAAAATATTAGAAATTTTTAAGTAAAGTTGGAGCCACTAGTGTTATATTGCCATTGTGGTGAAAGCCTCATAAGCCAGATATCTTCCTTCGGACACGAGTAATTACTTTTGTCTAGTTGCTATGTTACTTGACTGCAAACACTAATGCTGCGAGTTCAATCCTAAAATAATCTAGCCATTCATCATTAACATCATAGTGCAAGCCGGCTTTCTGACACAGAGGTAGCGCGTCTTCCTCGTGTTCTGTGAGTCCTGAGTTCGAGACCCGGTTTGGGCAAGGTTGCTCTAACTGTGAGATGTGTGAATGTGCCCCGCCCTGTAAAGAGGGGTTGTACAAGCGTGTGGGTGTGTGTTTCATCCTCATATGAGCTAGAAGTCAGACTTCTGCCCTCGGGTGCTCAGGGGTCCATACTATCACAAGCTACTGCACCCCTCTTTCCATGATAAAAAGCAAACACGACATCATCATCATGTTGCAACATGCCATAATGACATATTGCACACAGAAGTATGGAAAATAAATGTAGCTAATTTATTCCAATGATAATGACATTTCTTGTATTTAGAAATGCATTCACTATTTAAAGTATTATATGCGAAACAATTAATCATCACTTTCATAGAAAATCAAATTATGGATTAAATTCTAGGTAAAAAAATCGGTAACATATCAATATTTTCATCTATATATTTCAACTACTAATTTGACCTTCAAAATTTTTAATATTATTGAAACCACCATTATTCTTTTTAATTCATGGAAATTACTCTAAAAATTGGAAATAACTAATTTCAATTAAGTTTAAAAAATGGGAATTTTCTAATTTACTGAATTTATTAAGAAATTAATAAAATTTCTTTTGTTTCTTAATGACTAAAATCCAGTCATAAGTTATCCAACATTCTTTAGTATGACTGTTAAAATCTCTAATAACAATATGTATTTCCAAATATTCTTGATCTGTTGTTTCCTGGGCTTATATAAGCTTTAAGAATAATTAACATAAATTGGTGATTTTTTTGCCATGAATTATTTAATATTCGTAAATGCAATATGCAGTACTGTTGGTAAATGGTTGTTGAGGACCGATAGGACCGAGTCGTGCTCCTACAGAGTCACTACCGAGCTCGCAACGTTAGGGTTTGCAGCCGAGTAACATAAAACTATCATCTCACACTCTTCCACCAGTGAGTCGAAGATGAGATGAGATGAACGATATTAGAGCGAGTGTGAATTGTTAGTGCTACTGATGATAATGGTTGGTGATGTTAGCTGTTGGTTCTAATGTGCCTGATGACTTTTGCTGAAGGTAGAGGGAGCCACATCAGCTATACGAAGATTTCTTATTCAACGTTGCAGGTAAAAATTGGGGATGAAAGGTTGAGACCCGAAAGTACTAAATCGTGACCTTCGAAGGTGACAACCAAACTGGAAACTTTAACGTTTGTAGCCGAGTAACATAGCCACTAGACAAAAGAAATTACTCGTGCCCGGAAGTTGTTATCTGGCTTATGAAGTTATCACCATAATACTCATAAGATAAACTGAAAATAAACCAAAAGATAATTTTGATTTATGTCACTTGTTCAGTGTGTCTTTAACTCAATATATACTAAAGTAGAAGACAACAAAAACAGTATTCACGGATTTGGATTTTTTTTTTTTTTTTGAGAGCTCTGACCATGTACATTATAATGCTCTTCGATTCGTAGTCTCCTCAATAAATTTCCACATTTCAACACATTTTAAGCTACATCAACTTCTTTAATAATTATTTTATGTAACTTTTCTTCGTTTTAGTAATTTTATGTCTATATTTTTGTTTTTATTTATTTATTTAGTAAAACATAACTTTAGCCCTGTTTATACGTAATATTGAATAAACAAACGATCCTTACCTATAAATACCGCAATAATGAAAGCATAAAAATAAGAACCAGGGAGTGGTCTTCCCAAAACGTTCTTGCATACTTTCTCATAAAGATGTCATCCCCCAGTACACCTTACATGGCATTGGAGTACAGTAGTTACGAAATATTATTCTTTGGCATGAATTTAACATTTGACTGATTTTTTTTTTGCCCTTCTTGCCAAGTATTTGGTGGGGGGGGTCTTCTCTAGGATGCAGTTAATAGTATGCTAAAATCCATTTTTTGTATTAGGCATGTTTTATTCCAACCGGATTGTTAAAAAAAAATTGACAAAGAACCCTACATCTTAATTCTTTCTTCTTATACTATTAATTCTTTCGTTTACTCCGTTTTTGAGTTATCGCGTTTACATGCTTCTGAAATTATAAACCGTCAGATGCTCAACAACTAGTTGGATATGGCTTAATATTTGGTGCCTGTCTACACTACAGATTTAAATCTGTATACCAAATTTTATCTATTTAGCTGTCTTTATTTTGTAATTATTGCGTTAATTTATATTCAAACAGCCGGACAAACGAACTTTTTCTTGTCAGATTTTAATCAAAACTTAATTGAGATCTGAAAATTTGATATAAGGACGATATACCAAATTTCAACGTATAGCTCACAGCGTTTTTTGAGTTTTCTTTGTCACAAACAGACAGACTGACATTTTCTAAAAACGTATTTTTCGAGGAAAATCTAAAACGTGGAGATTCGTCAAAATCTCAAAGTTCGAATATTTTTTTAAGTTTAATATTCTTTCTCTATACTACTATTAGTAATAATAGCGTGGTCATTTAAATTTCATAAAATATTTTATTATTCATAAAACTTTTATTTATTTATTTGCAAATAGATGAGTAAATTTTCTTAATCTACTTGTAACTTGCCCTTCCTAAGTCCAGACACTCTAGACCGTTGCCTAATAGAAAATTTGACACTTAAAACCCAGTATTATATTCCAAAATTGTCCCTATCTGTGATACGTATATTTAAATGGAAGCGCTTTTATCTTTCAAAAGGTTAAAAATAAAGTTTTAATTTTCATTCACTAGATGGCAGCATGTGTCAAACATTTCACTTTCATAGCAGAGCTCGCTCGAGGAAATTTGTGAATTGAATCACTCCGATTTTCCAATCCGAAATTGTAAACTTTATTTAAAGCATATCAAGTAAAATTTTATAACAAATATAATATTTATTTAAAAATCCTACTTTCTCAAGGTAATCATTAATTTAATATTTTATTGACTAATTTTCGTAGATTTCGATTATGTAATTTACATCAGGGGAGTACTCCGAATGAAATTTGTTTCAATTTCATCATAAGAACATTCTCTATTGTGTATTAAATAAAAAAAAATTCTTAAAAAAATTACTGAAATTAGAGAAAAAATTGTTTGGAAATGAAGTTTACATTGTTAAAACGGCAACCGCCTCTATCTTTAAAACAATATTTAAAAAAAATTATGAGATAATATTTTTGAAACATATTGCTGAAAGAATCAAAACTACGTCTAACAACTATCATTATTTAAATTTCAATTATTAGCTTACATTTCAGCTAAATATGTGTTGAAATGTGAAACTAAATTAACCATCAATTAAACGTCATAATGTACTCTGCCTAAACTACCTAAGGCTGCAAAACATTTAAATCCTCAAATGCTATTACATAAATAAGGGGATACAATCTAGGACTTGAAAAAATCGTTCGATAGCACAAAATGAACACTTCAATTCAGTCATATTAACGTCCCATTTTAAAACAACACTAGGAATATTTTGGGACGGATCTCATAATTTTGAAATGAGGTCAGATGACGAGTCAGACACCTGAACTGGCATCCACCGAGATTAAACTTCCACACCACAACAGTTAAATCCGTTTGACCAAGGCAGTTTCAACGTGTACCAGACTACAAATTGTTCAAGAAAGTACGCCACGAACAGGTGCTGCTGTCCAAGGTCACATATATTATGAATATAAATAAAAGAATACGCAATTTTACTTTTTTTTAGAGGAGTTGAGGAACAAACAAAAAAAATTAGACAAATGCGATTTTTAAAAAATGCAGTGAGAAATTAACTGACTCAATATGACCGAAATTAATTTTTTTATTCCAAATGTTCATCTAAATATAAATAACATTCAAACCTCTAAAAAAGAAAGAAAAGAAACGACTCAATTTATATGAAGCAGCAGTTATATTGCGGAATAATTAATCTTATTTTTCTTTATAACATAAAGACATAATGAAACGATAACACATGGCCAATTACAAGACTAAACAATCAATTGCACCATAATTAGCTAATCAAAAGCGAGAAATATCATCTGGAAAGACATAACTCAACTCAGCATAAAATCGCTTTTAAATTCAAACTCTAAAGAATTTGTTCACTTTGTTCGAGAACATTAGTTAAGCTTAAAAATTGCTAATATTCTGAATAATCCATGCGATTATTATAAACGATATTTTTACAACAGAAATGCTGATAAATTGCTTGTGAATTACAATTGATGCTGATAAATTACTTATAAAATTGAAATTAAAAATTTTCACGGTTATATTTGGTGAGAAATCGTTGCAATTTTTTCAATTTTGGCGTTCGTATGTTAATTTTAATTTCTAGCCATAATCGTTATGACTTGCCAAATAGTTATTTGATAATAGACTGAAATTGATACTCGTATCTCAAAAAAAATTATCTTGTAAAAAGGCTTTTTGCATTATCTTAAAATCTAAAAAATATTACCTATTTAATGATATAAATTTCATATCCAAAGAATTTTTCCTTTAACTGTTATAATATTTTTTAATTCAGTTTTATACACTATCTGAAACAAGGTTTTTAAATGCAGAGATGGAATTCAAACTCAAACATCAAAATTTTAAAGCACTTGCTTTTGTCAATCATTTAATTCGTAGAAATATTTTCTCTTTTATTTCGTAATATTATTTCGACCACATCCAGTTGTGGTCTTGCTTTGTGACTCGTCCCTTTTTCACCACTCTGTGTTGCGGGAATGCTCCATTTTTCTATCACATCTTCTCTTCATTGGATCTCTCGAATATGTACTAAAGTGCACCAGTGGAACTGCTTTTAACTGTTAACTGAGTGAAACTCCATTTTTTTTTGGTGCGTGTGTTCTCTTGTTGATTGACAAGATTTTTTACATCTTAACTTCTGGAAACCGGGGATAATAGCCATTGTAGCTATAAATCCCAATAGCTTATATCTTTCAAATTCAAGTTCTTAATATTATTCACTTTGTAATTGTCAGTAAACTGTGTTTTTTTTTTTGAAATGCTGTATTTTAATCACATCAAATTACAAAGTGAAATGTTTTTTTAAGGAAATACAACCAATATTTATAATTAACGGCCTAAAATCCCAATAATCTTGGCGAACAAACTGGTCGCCAAAGGCAGTTAATTATTAATTATTTTACCATTATATCAGACTCCAACATGTTTCAGTTTCCAAACTCGGTATTAGAAGCTTAATAATCGCCAAATATCCTTACCGACACAGTGTTATCGGCGGTCTTGATTTAACGTCTTCTTCTTCCAAAAACGTTGAAAGGGAAACCAGAACCGATGCCGGTGCTTTGAAAGATTTTTTTAACGTTATCGATATTACCTGTGGAAAACATAAAATCATTGGTTAAATATCAAACAGTCAAATACTTAAATCAATATTTCTCTTACTTTCATAAAATTGCACAGAATTTATAAAGCATATTTGCAGAGCCATATGCTGAATAAGCAGACATATTGGTGAATGATTTATGCTTTTTTTAAAAGTCCTAATGGAGGGTTTACACTTGATCAATTATAAAATGGTCAGTAGAAAGCGCATGAAAAATACTGTCCATGGCAAGCACTTGCCTCGACAGGACAACAATCTGCTGTTGTATTGTATTTTTTACTTACTGCGCGCGGTTGTAGAATTTCGCGATGGCTTTTTATCATGTCGGATCATGATGTTATTTTGGGATGAGGTTTGCGGCATCAACAAAAATTGGTAGGCGAAAAATTGAAATTTTATTATCTGCACCAGCATCTCAAAAAATCAGCTTTTACTAACGTTTTTCCCTTTGCATTTACAAAAGCTCCGAATTTTTTAAAAAAATCAGTTAATGACTACAGCGAATAAAACCAAGAAAAATGCCGTTTTGAGCACTTGATTATATGAAATGAAGTAAATAAGAAATGTGATATTTTTTTAAACCATAAATGCGAGACAAAGTTTTTTTTTTGGATCGTTTGCAATACTAAAGCGACTCATTTGATGAAACAATTAAAATGAATAAAAAATATAAATCACTTGGCCGAGAAAACGGTGCTTGGTTGTTTAGGAAATTATGTTCTGACATGATACATTGAAATAGGCATAGCAGATTTCATTTCAATCTTTTCCCCCAAATTTACGCATGTTGACTTTTTCATTTATTTTACCATGTTTTTGTGTAAATATCCATCATTTTTATACGATATGCAATCAAAAAGAAAAATTTAGAGACGCCAAAACGGCAATTTTTAACCAAGTTTGGAATGTCTGGCTGAAATTATGACAAATATAAACCCTCTCCTTTCTGAGCATGCGTTGTATCACTGACCGTCTTATAACTATCCAAGAGTAAACCCACCTTAAATACAAGCATTAAATACCAACTTTGAGAAAAGTGCAAGAATTAAAGAACCAATCTTTCATGAAAATTTTAAAAGATCTGAGTAACTATTATTAGATAAAAATTGAAACAAGATTTGAAAGGATTTTCTTCGAGATTTATTTATTAATAACTCCAGTATGATTTAATAGCATTAAACTCAAAGAAAAACTACGATTTAATTTTACAATATATCATCAAAACATTTATCTTTATGAAGAGAAAACATGTCCATTTTTCATTGATATGGAAAATCTGCACCAGTAATGTTTTGAAGCTAGAAGCTACTTTCAAGCAGAATGGAAGTGTTTATGGTATTATTTTCTGAAAATGTGTTTGATTTGAAATTACTGATTCTAAAACTACTATCATATGAAGAAGCATATTTGTGGAAAAAACGGAGTCTACTCTCCTTTTCTCTTTAAAGAAAAAGCTTTCGATATCTGTTCATTTATTAAAAGAGGCACCTTGAGTATTCACTAGCATTGCAAATCAAATCTAATGATTTCATTTCAAATTCCACTCGGCAGAAAACATCTTAATTGTGTCTAAGGAATGGAGAAAATAATTCAAAATTCAAATAATTCACTTAACTCTCTACAGGACGTAAACTTCAGTCAGTCAATTTGTTTCCCATGTAAAGCGAAATACAAATGTGAATAAATATTATAAAATATAGTACCGATTCGAAGTCTATAAAAAAATCCATGTAACGAAATAATGCATAGAAATTTACAGATAAATCAATAAAATATCTGAACTATGTTTTAGGATTGAAGAAAACAATTCAAAAACAAATAATTTGGTTAATAGCATTCATTTAACTCTTTACAAGTAGTAAAGTTCAATAGGTTAATTTGTCCGCCATGTAAAGTAGGATACAAATGTGAATGAATATTATGAAGTATAACACCAATTCGAATTCCACAAAAAAATCCAATATGTAATGAAATAATGCTTAACAATTTACAGATGAATCAGAGATAAAGCAAAATGGAACAAGAATATAACCGAAAGTAAATTTAGAAAAAAAATATTTTACAATATTCCTGAGATACATATAATAGAAGACAATATTCTGTTTATAGATGCTAATTTAAGAATATTTGTAAAATAAAGAGAACTATCAGCAAACAATTTATACATTTACTAGCTGATAAAATATTTTCATGCCCAATATTTTTATTGTAAAGATTAATTTTGTTTAAACATTAAAATTAACAAATCGTTTTAATATCTAAAACGTTTTTTTTTATAAATATAAAAATTTAACCTGACGATATTTTTAAATATCAGAAGTAGTTAATTTTCTTTCTATGATATTAATACTTCTTATATAAATACTTCACCGTGTTTTCATACAACCTAAATTATGAGAAAGGCTTTAAAAATATTTTGACATCATTAACTTAAAAATTAATTTTTCGTAAACAAAATCAATGGAAGAGATCTCCCCAAAATGTTCTCGCATATTTTCTAGTAAACTTGACGTATCAAAGAGTGCTTTACATAATATTGGCGTAGAATGGTAATGAAATATTAAACTTTGGCATAAATTTAACATTATCGTATTATCCTTGACGATTTATTTGGCGATTAATCCGACATGTAATTAATAGAATAAAAAATTAAATTTGTTTTTTAAGAACGTTTTTCTCTACCGTTTGCAACAAACATTTGCCACAAAACTGCATTTAAAGTCACAAAATGCCATAACAAATTTGATGTCATTAAGTCAACTCGTTTTTGAATTAAGGCGTTTACATGTGTCCAAAAGTACAGATCGACAGACTGACAATCCAAATAGAATGGCGTAAACTCTACATACGGAATCTTATCTATTAGTATCTTCGTTTTATGGTTATCGTTTCCACTCATATTCAAACACCCGACAGATCGACTTCTTCAGAACGGATTTTGTTCAAAATTTAATAAACGTTTACAAATTTAGTTTTAATTCTGTAAAACAAATTTCAATCATCTGTATCAAAGCGTTTTTTAGAAAGCGTTGTCACAGACAGAAGGACTTTTTCCAAAAAAGGGATTTTTCGAACGCGGAGAAATAAAACGTGGAAATTTATCAAAATTGGGAGTTTCATTATTTCTTTAAAGATTACTATACTTCTTCTATGCTACGTATATGGGAAAGTAAAAACATAAAAATAAGAAAAATCAATAATTTTTCTCTGTTCTAAATTATCAAACGTCTGTCTTTAGATATTTCTTTTAGTGTCTTACCAGAATTCTGCGATATGTTCGGAATTATTCTGCTATATGGAATTCTCAATTATCAACTAATCAAAACTAATCAGAAATGTAGAAAATAAATATT
>JAOUZG010030214.1:0-15644 GCA_026289955.1 Argiope argentata
TAAATTTTTTAAAACTTGTAGTGGATGACATTTTATGTTAATACAGTTTTTCCAAATATAAATTCATTCATTTATATTTATTAATTAAAAACAAACTTTCTCGTCTTTATAATAGTATTTATGATTGTTAGGTCAGGATAGCCTAATTGATAGGGCGTTAGATTCGTATCCCTTGTACTGCGAGTTCGAATCTGGTCACAAAGTACTTCGTATCGAAAGTTGTACCACTAGGGCTACTGAGTCAAAGGTGCTTGTTATTCGGGTGCTCAGCGGTTCATTCCCTCAGAAGCTACTGCACTCCTCTTTCCGTTGTAAAGCGGAATACGAGAGCAACAATTGTAATTATTTAATAAAAAGTAACTAAAGTAAAAATTTTCCGAACTTCCTAAATTTTTTCAAATACCCACAGTAGGAATTGATTTCAAAAAATTGTCTTCATTGAACTTATTTCAAATTATATTCTCCGTAGTAAAATAAATCGTTCATTCGAAAAGTTTTTTTTCTTTCGTAATTATTTATATTCTTGATCAGTTGATTGGACAAAGAATGAAAAGAAAAGAGAGATGTGAATTCTAGAGATCTTACACACACTCACACAGACACACAGTAAAGTCCTTTAAGTTTTTAAAATTCAAAATGGTGTGTCTTATCCCCTGGAAAATAACGTGTGTCCATGATATAGGGACTATGTTGAATTTATTGAGACAAGTTACCTTGCGTTTAGAGGCAAAATTTGGAAGTTATGAAAAAATCCTTCAAAAACAAATAATGTCGTCCAAAAATGTCCGTTATACCATAATAAAAACGCAGGAAACATTATTACTGTTCCTGTCACTGTTAATTACTATTGCAAAAACTATATTTTGTTCCTGGACTTCGATCTCATTTTAAATACTCGTATTTTGGTTTTTAAAAATCGTCTTTGATTAGTCTCTCTACTCCATATTGCTTGAATTTCTTTATTTCAAAAGCGTTTTATGCTCTACTTATATCTCTATGCATTCCGGTTACTTTAGAGATAAGTTTATTCAAATAATAAATAAAAGCAACGAACATACAACTTTGTAACAAAAAATGGATTTAATTGGATTCCTTGTTGCAGTTCATAAAAATGAAATGTTGTTATCTTTGAGTGAAATTAAAGAATTTTCAAATCTAATTGCATATCCTTCGCAAATTACTCATTTCCACTTACTAGGAAATCAAATTCCTTTTTTCCTAAATCGGTCAGGCAATCATGATTTACTTCCAGATCCCAAAATGTAATTACGTCTCCAATTTTCGAAAGCAGTTCTCGATAAATTTCGTAACGAACTAATTATACGCCTCAAGTGTAGGTAGTTACTTAGCCCAGCTAATAACGACTGAATCAAATCTATTTACTTAATTAAATTTGTTGCTTTGCACAGTTTAGCGCACTCAATTTACAGAAATAAATGAAATGAGCATTCGTAAACGGTTGATTGAAAAAAAAAGTTGTATATTACTTAATTCGAAAGAATTTTTGTAAAAGATTCAGAAATAATTACCTGGTGGTTCTTTTAAAAAAGATTATATAAAATGCTATTAAACGCAGACGATATATTTTTTTTATGAACCGCTGTAAAATTATTTTCTGTAAACTAATCAATGTTCGTATCGTTTGGCCTTATAATATAAAGAAGAAAATTTCTTTCAAAAGAAGAAAAAAAATTTAATTCAAAATATATTCTTATTCAGAGTTAATTATAGGGATATTAGTTATTTAGAGATTATTAAAAAGGACCAATTTTTGCTCACAAGAATAAATTTCGCAATTTTATTCTGTTTTAAAATCATTTTTCATTTTACAGATAAAAAAATGTATTTTTATCGTACACCATAAGATAATGCAAAAATTAATGCTGGATGATGCATGCAATTAATTTGAACATCATCTGAATAGATTAAATTTTGTTTATTAGAAAAAAAAACTTAGAATGCCTTAAAATTTTATTTTATAAGGGCTTGATTCGTCTTAATTCTGACATTAATTTCTGATAATGAAGTGTAAGAACAATGTTTAATAAATTATATTACAAAGCGATCTATTGAAAATGTAGATATTGTTTACAGATTAATGTTCTCATGTTACTTTTATTATTTCAAACACCATTTCTTTCTTATCAAAATAAAAAAAAATACATTTATTGTGAAAAAGATTATAGTTTAAGAAATTGATATCATTAATTTTTCAACTGCTGTTTTACTCTTTTATATAAATGATAAAACAAGAGTAAGTATCAATTATAAATCAGTTTCAAACATTTTTATGCAGTTATAATGTTGACTTTATTTTTTGAAAGTTTCTTGTGTTATTTAAAGTAAAAATTTAATGAGAGATTTTTTAAACTTGCAATTAGAACTAGACAATTATATAATCTGTCAAAGATTTAAGCATTGATATTTGATATTATTAAATTAAATACATATTTAAAACATTTAAGGCTATGTATAAATATAAGTATAAATATTACAAACACTGAATGAGCGTAAGTTACAAAAGAAAAATAAGTACATATTTTTCATAGATCCTTAAAAAGGACCTATTGCTTATTTTAAACTCATTATTAATTATTAATAAAGATGGAAAATATATAATTTTGTATGAGATATTTTGATATGTTTATGAATATTTCTTCCAATTTTGACAATTTAGGACAAATGGTTAATGGTTTTGAGTTATTTTCCTTATTTTAATACTGATATTGAAATTATTGTTCAGGTGAATTCTTATCTAAACAGTAATTTGTGTACGTACTAGATGCAGTAATTTTGCAAAATATATCATTAAAATAATCGTTTCATTTAAAAATCGAAATGTTGGAGAAGCAATAACCATTATGTATTGAGTTTGAAAGAAAACAGCTTCCTGCAATTAGAGTAAACCGCTGTTTCGTGTTTCAGAAAACAATGGGCACGGTTAAAATCGCTTTGTTTTGAAAGCAATTTAAAACCAATCTAGTTATTTTAAAATGAGATTTCAGGATATTATTAATTTTGAGAGTAGTAATAATCTTATCTGCTGTCTGTACGATTTTGGACTGTTCGAAAAATTTAATAAACTATTCATTGTTTTTGGATCATAATTCCCCCCTCCCTTTATTTTGAAATGTTATTCCATTTGACTCAAAACTATATTTTTAGTGTAAATAATTCTCAAGACTACATGTTCTGCGCTGCGTTATTTTATTAATTTTTACTTCCTCATTTATGTAATTTTTAGAAAATATTGTAAACGTCAAAAAAATTCAAACTCGATTTTTTCAGGAATATCCGCGTATTAGATCTCAATGAGCTCAAAAAACACAATTTTGGAAGGAAAATACTATCCGTCCATCTGTCTGTCTGTAACAGATGCAATTCAAAGTTTTGAGATAAACGGATGAAATTTGGTGTATGGTCTTTACACCAAATTTATAGTTTTCTACCAAAATTTTAGCAAAGTGTGTCTAGAAAAAATTAGAAAAATAATATATGATCTGTCAAGAATTAAGAATTGATATTTGAAATTATTAAATGAAATAGACTGACATTTTTTAACTTTTAAACTAAAAAATGTTAATAGAGAAAGTCTGTCTGTCTTGTTATTCGAATGTGAAGTTGACACGATAACTACAAAAATGTGAGAGCTAGATAAATAAAATTTGGCGTACAGATTTAGCATCGATACTGTAGACATCTATCAAATCATGAGCCTAATCCAACACATGGCTGACACGGGGTTTATTTATTTGTCTGTACTTTCAGTAAGATGCAAATGCGATAATTCTAAAATGGAATGACTTGAATATATGGAATTTGATATGTTGCTTAGTGACTACAAGGGTAGTCATTGTGCCAGATTATTTGTTTCAATTGGTTGGTTTTAGTTTAGTTTAGTTATATTTACGTTCCGTTGTAACGCAAGACTAGGTATATTTTGGGACGGACCTCATAATTTTGAGCCGTGGTCAGATGACGAGGATAACACCTTAGCTGGCATCCCCACCTCTCAATGCAACACTAATCAGTGGGAGGACTTCAGTCTGTTGGGGAAAACATGTTTAGCTTTCGGATGCTATTAAAAGCAGGGAAGAGATTAATCACCAAAAAACTCGCCAAGGATCACATCATAAATTCACCAAGAATGCTGAATTCACGCCAAATATTCGTATTTAGTAACTGTTGTACGCCAGTGCTAAGCATAGCAAGATTTTTTTTAAAGTACGAGAGAAATTTTTGGAAAATACCCCTGCTAGTTGAATCTATTGTGTATCAGGCAGGTATTTGAAAAGTAAGATGTGAAGGTACTTCAGAATAAGAACTCTTGGGAGAGTGTATAATAACGGATTTTCATCTTATTCTTTTTTATTTGTCCAAACAGAAAAAAATGTTTAAATAACGTTTGATTGTACACAGCGGAAGTGCCAATTTTCTTAAGCACTATCAAAATTTACTATGGAATTCTGTATTGGTGTCTTTTAAATGTTTTCTACCAATCAGTACACATTCGTTCCTGTGCATTGGCAATGACGGTGTGATGTTACGTATTCAAGGATCTTAATTTCTTAATAACTTATGTAAATTTAGGTTTATTAGTTGATATTTCATTTTTAAAGTAACCTTCCATAGAAGGGACCTCATAATTGAGAATGAGGAGCTTCTGGTATGGTGGTTGGTTCTCGTCACCGTTGTAAGCACACGAAAAGGTGAAGATATAGCTTCTTTCATCGTACTTCCTTAGGGAAGGGTTATTCCGCGACCGGTGGTGGCCCTTAGGACTCAACCACAATTCCCACCAGTGTTGCTGTAGCGGCTGTCCGACCATTCAGGTTTCTCCGTGTGTCTTCCGGTGGGTCGGAGTAGTCAGTTTGTGATCTTGAAGTAACTTTTAAGAACTGTTGAGGATAAACTCCATAAATCTGTACTGTGTCTAGAGCCTGGCAAAGGCAAACGGGCTGTTGCCCCGGACCCTCAAAAGAATAGATTTTTTTTCTACGTTTCCTCCTTTAATGAACTGAAGAAGTGAATCAGAGAGAGCCTCCCTGATGAGGATAAGTGGAACCCTGGTCGTGTACATGTACATAAAATGATGCTTAGACAAATATCCTACTCTGAAAACATCAGCCTTACGTTAATGTGATGATATTCTACCTGTTCAACAACTTTAACTTTCATTAAACTCAGATACAACAAATTTATTAAGGATTCGAGTTTTGAAATGCCATCCTCTTACTTAAAAGCAAAGATTCTACCATTTGTATAAATATCATCGAACTTAAGATGAATTGAAAATAAGGCATCTTTTATTCTACTATTTATCTTTGAATTTTAAAAGAATTTTTATTTTTTCAACTCAGAGGATATAGTTGAGAGTCATTTATGAACACAGCATTTCGGTATAGAAAAGCCGCTTATTTTTAAAACACAGTAAACTGCTATTTATATTCGCAACTTTAATGCGTATAGTAGACATATCATGTGTTTTAGTTTTGTTAATTTATTATTAGTTTAGTTTACGAAAGAATACAAAGATCAACTTGGTGTGAACTTCCTGATTCTGGATCGTGATCAGATAACGAGGACAACATCTAGGTCAGCACCAACTCTCCTTTCTTTGGAGGGGAGCTTTGATTTAAACCCGATAAATTTAGAATATGTTAGGAATGCTTATAATCGGGGTTGGGGCATTCAACACTGCAACCTTGAAAAAAAAGTCACTGCTGTCCCTAAATTTTGTGGAATATTTCAGTCATAACATCTATACGATCTAAGAGAGGCGAATTAAAAGCAAAAAGTATTCTAATGATGTTTCTTTTATCTGCATTTATAATAGAATGAATAATATTAGGGAAAATATTTCAGAATGCATTAGATATAATCATTATTAATTTTTTAATATAATTAAATAGCAGCTGGAATTTGTTCTAATTTTACTGTAGTTATGTTCTGAAACAAATATTTTCTGTACTTCGAACAAAAATTCCATGGAGGAAATTCCCATAACCCACTCGGAAAGGTTCCCTATAAATTTACGAAAAGAAACGATTTTTTTTTAGGTTGAAGTTCCCAGTCATCAAAGAAGTTATTCAATCTACGACAGGAAATGGTGTTCTGCAAGAAAAAAAATGCGGTAATAGAAAGAAAAGTAAAGGGGGGAAAAAATGCAGTTTGGACAATCATTGCTTTTCGGCTCCCAAAGCGCTTCAGACAAGTGGAAGAAAAAATATCGTTTGCAAAACGCACTAACCGTGACTGTGATCGGTAATCATCGCGTGAGGAGGATTAGCATCTCAACGGTATAACCTAAAAAAAAGTCTTTTAAAGAGAGGCAGGAAAGAGAAATAAAAACAACCCGGGGAGTTGTTATATGTGGCTGTTCTAAGAAATTTTCTTAACTGCGACCTTGAATAAAGATCACAATAGAATGTTTTTTTTCCTTGCTTGCTCTACTGAAAACTTTAATGGCGGAGAGAGATGAGGTTAGGAGGTGGGTGCGGAGCAATTTTGCTTAGACGATGTCTGGTGCAGTCAGCAAAGATACTTTTACTTTAAAAGAACCTGATTATATTGGAAAAGGAATAAAAAAACGAAATCCCTGATTTAAAATATTTCTTAGATTTGGTTTGTAGAAGATTATCTCGCTACTAAGTAGATTTGCAACTGCGAAAGTTAAAATTAAAAAAAATAATAATAAAAAAAATTTTTTAACGATAGATAACGCGAAATAACATTTGTTTGTATGCAATTCGTTTGAAATAATTTATTTAAACAAAAGCAATTTTTTTGTAAATAAGAATATTAAAGTACAGCCCAAATGTATTTTAAATTTTAAAATCAAATAAAAAGCTGTTTAAAATACATTTAGAACGACCTTTCTCTTTCACTAGTCTTTATATATTTAATGCTTTTTCTTTGCAACTTTTATTGAAAGTTTTTTTTTTTATCGTTTGGCAACATATATACAGAATTTCAAACTGGCTTGTTAATTTACTGATTTTTATAAATGATTCTGTTATATATTATTTAAGTTATCAATAAAGTGTTAAGTTTTATTGATATTTGTATGATTTATAAATAATAAAATAAATATGTTATTTTTATAAACAATTGTTCTCGGAAATGAAAATATTTTGCTCTGTAGAAAAGAAACAGCAACTAAATTTTATTTGAAAATGCTGTTCTTTGTTTTTAATAGCTGCAGTAAAATGATTTCATTACATGAAAATATTTTAAAAAATTCATGAAATAGTGTTTTTAGAATTTTTTTTATAAAGCATCTGAAATAAGCGAATATCTCGGAAAGCTTATAAATGAATCGAAATCTAAATAATATCATTCATTTACGATATAAGAATATGATGCTCTTTTGCAATTCTTTAAGATTGAAAGATTATTAATAATTTTCAACAGAATTCTTTTTTGTTAAAAATGTTGGCAAAAAATTCAATATTTTAATACATAAAAACTTTAAAAAATGTTTTTTTAGAATAAATATATAACAATTCTTTTAACTCTTAAAATGTCTTGTTCCAATTTATTTATTGCTTGTAATTGTAGTTTTTAAATAATTCTTATTATTATTTTCATTGGTTAGTAATTAATTTAATTGCAAAAATTTATTGCTTAAATTGGAAAATTAAAATAATTGGCTACCATCAGTGAGTGATAAATGTTTTAAATAATGAGTATAAATTGATTAGATTTATTTTTAGAAACTTTGTAAGGTATATAAAATGTATATAAAATTTATACCATTTGTTTTGATTAGAATTAAGAATTATCAGTTTATCGATTCGACTATGAAAAATATAGAATTTATGTAATCAAGCAATTAAATTAAATTTTAAAATATTGCTTCTTTTTTTTCAAAATCTGCTTTCTTTTAATAAAATAAAAACATCAAATATGGTAACAAGTTGAGTTAGAAGCACGTATTTGTCATGACGCGCCATTTTTTAATTCCGTTTTAAAGAATTGAAAAAAATATATATATTGAATATATAAATTTATCATTTAAATGTCGTTTTGATTGTTTGTTGGCCTCGCAACGGAAATTTAAATCGAAATGAAATAATCGATATTTAATTAATTTAGAATTCCGACTTTTGTAGAACTTTCTTTAGAGGGAAAAACAACATATTAAATTGGCTATGTCATCTGTAATCATATTCATAATACAACTTAATTAGCCCTCACCTGTTTATTTAATCTTTAGAATAGCCACTGACGTCCGATCGCCTTGAACTGAAAACCTAAAATGGAGTAACAAACACATCGATGGGAAAATTTCGTAATTGTTTCATCAAATGCAGATGTTCAAAGAATCGAAAAGTCGACTTTTATGCGAAGTTTACAAAATCGTTTGGTTAGTTGCTTCTCGTGTGACATTTACATCTCAATTCATTCTTTTGTATATTATTTGTAAGATTGGCAACGGAATATTGCACAGACATTGATTCGTTGCAAAATTGCTTTTAGTGTTTTCATGAATTCGAGATGTAGTAATTAAGTTCGAATAAAATTAATCCTGAATTCTGGAGACAGGTTTTTGATTTTTTTTCTTTTCTTCTTTTAGTGTATCCATTGAAACGGATTATCATTTGAAGAAGAAATGCTAATGGTTCTGAATATTACATTCCATTTGAAGTAAAGAAGTAAGTCATGGTTTTAATTTATATATTTTATGGTTATTAACTGAAAAGAGATTTATTGAAGGAAATAAATTGTTATTTGAATTAAAAATTTTCTCCGATAACTCAGCATTAAATATTTTTATTCCTCGAAATGTAATATGGAGTTTCCTGTTTTTTTAAAAATTTTTTTAAATAGTATGTAATTTTATGGTCATAATATAAATGAATAAAATTGTATTTACTTGGAAAAAAATAACTCTTATAAAATGAATTATTTATAATTTATAAAATTTTGCTTTTCGAATTCATTTGACCTTTAAAGTGTGAAAATAACATTTTGAAACGTTCATAAAACCAACCATATGACAGTAAAAAAAATATTGAAATTTTGCATTTTGAGAAATAATAAAAGACTTCAGTATCTGCTGATATCTCATGTACGAATAAATCTAACAATATCTAGTTTTATTTTAAAATATTACGAACTCATAGGCAATTTAATATGAGCTTCGAAAAAAATAACCAGGTTTTGCATTGTTAAAAATATATATACTAATTTTTAGTTTCTGGTATGCAAAGTATAAAGTATTGTAATCGTCGAAAAATTCGAATTCGAGGTTTTGACGAACCGTTTCAAACTTCCTCGAGTTAAAAAATTTCATTTTTAGAAAATGTCTGTCCAACCATCATTTGTCTATCCGTGACAATAATAACTCTACAACTTTTTGAACGAGATGGATGAAATTTAGTACTCTATACAAGATGGTATAGAATTCTATCATATATATATATATATATATATATATATATATATATATATATATATACTAGCCGCCTTTGGCGACCAGTCGGTTCGCCAGTATTAATGCTTGCTAATATTTTATGTAGCTGTGTCTCATAGCAGGTTTTTCACCAAAATATTTTTAAACCAAACAAATTTTGATAATCATATAATTTATTTATAGTATTATTCGTTATTATTTTTTTCAGATGTTCTGTTCACTGTACTACTCATCTTTCTCTTTCTATCCGAGCAATGATTGTCCCGGAATTGATATTTTACTTAAATGGTGGAGGGAAAGGTCTAAAATTCTGTTTTTATAGAATAATGAAATTCAAATTTTCATAATGTAAACACACTAAACAAATAAAGACACAATTGGTTTTCAAGACATGCGAAAGTTTAAAAACAACTTCGAAAAAACCGCGCACAAAGGAAATAATGGTGACACACACACACCCTTCTTTTCTTTCTTTTTTTCCCCTCAGGGGCTCGCCTACTTGAGGTGAGTACGGGTGTCCCAAACCCGAGGTACCCAGGGATCTATACTCCCTTTCAATTTATTCTCCTCTACGCCTTCTGCTGTTTACTTTATTTTCTAACCCTCGACGGCAAGCGAGGGAGCTCTCCATGAGAAGCTGTGGCCGCTCTGTTTGCTTTTTGCTTCTCATGGACAGCTAAAAACCCCACGTGTTGGCCGTGCGTGGCGACCCTTTAGACGGGTGGTGCATTTAGGTCCCCGATGCATCAATCGGCTGGTATTCTAGTCGCATGTCTGGTATACTTAAGAGGATCAAGCGAAGGGGTCACTCCTTGGGCTTGGCGTTAAGGGTGGTCACTGTCCCCGGGGGTGACTCCCAGCGTATAGGTTCTGGTCAGCATTATGGCAAGTACCGAGGTTGGAGAATTTCCAGAGCCGGCAACTACCATCCCTTGTTGGGCTCCGTGGTGGGCGATGCCGCCGGACCCGAATCACTCTCAATGTCATATGGGTTTTTTTTCTCACGTCACTGAAGCATCATCTAATTCTCGTTTCATGATTATTAGCACTCAAAACACATTTCATAGAGTTTCTCCTTTCCTTGTAAACAAATTAATACAATCGACAATTGGTGAAGTACAAAACATAAAAAAATTACGCTCTGGCGACCTTTTGTTGCAGACTTCAGAAAAACAAGCTGTTTTTATCAGCAAACTTACCAAATTGGGAGATTTTCCGATTCAAACATCTTTGCATAAAACTTTAAATTTTTCACGTGGTGTTATCTCTGAGCCAGATCTCATCGACTTGCCTGAGGGAGATCTCGTGACAGAATTTTCTGACCAGCAAGTATGCGCCGCGCGTCGTATTAACATCCGACGTGACGGTCAGTTTATACCAACGAAGCACATCGTCTTAACTTTCCAAACACCAGTCCTACCAAAATCCATCAAAGCGGGATACCAAATTTGTAGAATCCGGCCTTACATACCTAACCCTCTCAGGTGTTTTAAATGTCAAAGGTACGGACATTCACAGCAAGCATGTCGTAGTAAAACCACTATGTGTGCGAAATGTGCTGAACCTGGACATGACGTAAATAACTGTAATTCAGATACCATGAAATGTGTCAATTGCTCTGGGCTTCATACTGCTTTCTCAAAGTCTTGCCCTAAATGGACTCTTGAGAAAGAGGTAATATCCACGAAAATACGGAAAAACGTATCCTTCGCAGAAGCGAGAAAATTAATCAATGAAAGAACTCCAAAAGTTGGTATAACTTACTCTGGTGCACTTAAAACAACACTAATATGCAGTAGTACTCAAACAGATTCTCGCATTACTCAGTTATCACCGACTAGTACAGTTTTAAAACAAAGGACAAAATCACCAGGGGTTTCCACTGTTTCTTCCCAGTCATCCAATTGCCCTGCAACAAATAAAATCACCAAGCGCCATCGTAGTAGTAAAGAAAAAATTTCCACTTCATCTTCTCATAAACCAATACAAATACATGCAAAGCAAAGAACAAAAAAGAAAGCTCTAATGAATCGACACCTTGTAGCAAAGGATTTCTTAAAAACTCATACATCGTCTTCTGAATTCTCCGATATGGAGCTAGATCCGACAACCTCTAAAAATCAATCAGGTGGGGATAAAAAGAAAAAACCTCCAGACAAAACCCAATCTTGATGGCCAATTTTGTATCCTGGAACTGCCGTGGTTTCCGTACTAAGACAACTCAGATTAAAGACTTAATTAATGAAACCCATCCGATTTGTATAGCTCTGCAAGAAACTTATTTGAAACCTTCCGACTCTATGAAAGTAAGACATTATAGCATTATACGAAGGGATAATGAATCTGATCGAGCTACTGGAGGTGTTGCCCTCCTGGTATCCCATAATGCACCCTCGTCTGTCATTCCATTACATACAAATTTGCAAGCTGTGGCTGTTCGAGTCTTGAACCCTTCTTTGACGACAATATGTTGTCTCTACTTGCCACCCAGTACTCCGGTTGAATTAAGAGATCTAAATGCCTTAGTGGAGGAATTACCATCTCCTTTCATCATAATTGGTGATCTAAATGGTCATAATCCTCTCTGGGGAAGCGAAGATGTTAATCCTCGTGGGAAGCTGATTGAAGAGTTTATTAATAACTGTTCATTGTGCCTGCTCAATAATGGAGAAGAAACATATTTTCATCACAGGAGCAAAACCTTTCATTCGCTAGATCTCGCTATATGTTCACCCTCTTTAGCTCCGTACTTGAATTTTAGAGTAGGAACTGACTTGCTCGATAGTGACCATTTTCCCATATTTTTAGATAAATTAACTGGAAATGATGTAAATCATTCACGTCTACCACGATACGTTTTTCAAAAAGCTGACTGGATAGACTTTACTTCAAGGGCTCTGATAACACGGAATATGGTTGAGAATGGGGATTTAAATAGCGTTGTAAATTCTATAACTGACACTATTATAAAAGCTGCAGATGCTTCTATCCCAAAATCGGGGTCAGGAAAAATCAAATATAAAAAACCATGGTGGAACCCAGATTGTACAAAAGCACAAAAAGATCTTAAAAAGGCCTGGAATGTTTTTAGGCGGCGACCTACAACAACTCATTTAATTCTTTTTCAAAAAGCCAAATCTATAGCAAGACGAGTTAAGCGGCAAAGTCAAAGGACTTATTGGATCAAATTCGTATCAGGTATAAATTCTTCTGTGACTTCCAAATATATGTGGACCAGCATTCGGAAAGTTTGCAGTATATATCCTGATCATTCCATTTCTTGCCTTAAAAAGAATGGGAAAGACATTTCCAGTATACAGGAAATGGCTGATGCTCTTGCAGAGGCTTTTGCCTCTGTGTGTTCATCGAGTAATTACAAGGAACCTTTTCTTACGCACAAAAAACGCCAAGAAAGGATCAAATTACGCTTTAAAACGAAAAGGCACCTCTCATATAATGCCGATTTTAATATATTGGAATTGCGCAGAGCATTATCTGTCACGAAACAAACAGCACCGGGACCGGATGGAATTACCTATTCAATGCTACAACATTTACCAGATAGATCCCTCCAAAATCTTCTGTTCCTATATAACAGAATTTGGAGGGAGCATGTGTTTCCTGATAAATGGAAATTTGCTATAATAATTCCTGTACCAAAGCCTGGAAAGGATCCTCATGAACCATCTAACTATAGACCAATAGCTCTGACCAGCTGCTTGTGTAAGGTCTTCGAAAAAATGGTAAACGCACGCCTCGTTCATATACTGGAGGAAAATGAATTTATTTCTCCTTTCCAAAGTGGTTTCCGAAAGAATCGTTCAACAGTTGATAATCTTTTAGCTTTGGAAACGGATATTCGTACTGCCTTTATAAAAAGGAACCATTTGGTATCGGTGTTTTTCGACATAGATAAAGCATATGATCGAACATGGAGATACGGAATTATGAAAAATCTTTACGACCTCAATTTTAGAGGGCAGTTGCCCCTTTTTATTCAAAATTTTTTACACCATAGATATTTTAAAGTGCGGCTTGGTAATACCTATTCCAATGTTTTTAGTCAGGAAGAAGGGGTTCCACAAGGCTGCATTTTAAGTGTGACGCTATTTGTATTGGCTCTTAACCCTATTTTATCTGTTATACCAGCAACTGTTAGCAAGACGCTATATGTAGATGATATGCAAATTTCATGCCACGCCCGAGACATGCGATACATTGAAAGACAGCTTCAGAAAGCGATAAATAACATTGTAGATTGGTCAGACAAGCACGGCTTCACATTTTCCTCTCAGAAAACAGTCGCTATGCACTTCTGCAAACGGCCTCTTCATCCGGAGCCAGAGTTGTTTTTGAGTGGTAGTCCAATTTCCATTCAGGATCAACACAAATTTCTAGGAGTAATTTTTGATAAAAGACTGACTTTCCTATCGCACATTGCATATTTGAGGAGTAAATGTCTGAAGTCATTAAACATTCTGAGAGTTTTATCCAATACTTCTTGGGGTGCCGATCGAACGTGCTTGCTTAGAGTCTACCGCGGTATCATTCGATCAACAATCGATTATGGATGTGTTATTTATGGCTCTGCTAGACAATCTTACCTCAAACGTTTGAACGTTGTCCATCATCAGGCTCTCCGACTATGCATTGGAGCATTCAGGACTTCACCAGTAGCTAGTTTGTGTGCTGAGGTGTTTGAGCCTCCTTTGTCGAATAGAAGAACGAAGCTATCATTATTTTATTTTTACCGTATTTTATCCAATAAACGACATCCTCTTCATGAGAAAATCCGGAATGAGGTTGACGACCGTTTGTTTAATTCCCGCAAATTATACATACCTCATTTGGGATTGCGTATTCGAAGAATATTACCAAATGATTTTAGTGATATACGGATATACGCGGATGATAATCTGAATTCAGCTCCATGGATAGAAAATAAATTGCACTACGAAGACCCTTTCAAACAATTTAGAAAATCGGACACTGATAGCAGGGTTTTTATTTCACTTTATAAACACCATCGGGAATTTTATTGCTCTTATGAACCCATTTTTACGGATGGTTCTAAGTCATCTGATCATGTGGGTTGCGCATTTGTCCATGGTCATCGCATTATAAGTTATAAACTTCATCCTTTTACTTCTGTTTTTACCTCTGAATTAACTGCTATTTACTTAGCCCTTAAATATATTGATGAACAACAGATCCATAAATCTGTTATTTACACAGATTCTCTGAGTGCTCTGCAAGCTTTAAACTCGTCATCTCTTGATCATCCGCTTCTACAGGAAGTGAAGAAGATATACCGCCTTCTATGTGGGAAAAATATTAGAGTTTTGCTTTCCTGGATCCCATCGCATATGGGTATTTCTGGAAATGAAATCGCCGATACAGCAGCTAAGTCAGCGAGCGTCATTTTGCCCCAACGTCTTTCTTATAAAGATATGCGCACAACTATAATTCGTTGGTGCTATCGCCAATGGCAAAATCAATGGGACATGGAGACTAACAACAAGCTCCATTTTATTAAACCACAATTGGCCAACTGGTCTTCAAAACTAAGTAGACGCTATGATGTCATTTTATCCCGACTACGTATTGGTCACACTCGCCTGACACATAGATTTTTACTTTTTTCCGAGCCTCCCCCAATGTGTGATGATTGTGGCGTTATGTTAACTGTTCGTCACATTTTGATAGAATGCACCCGCTTTATTGACCTTCGACGTAACCATTTTAAATCCAACCATTTTAATTTGGATTTTTTATTGGGTGAGAATCATCACCCAAACATTTTCTTATATATTAAAGATGTGGGAATTTTACATGAAATATAGTCTGGTTTTTAATAACTTTCATTTTTTTATCATTTAAGTAGTTTGAACACAGCCAATTACATTTTTACAATACAAAACTAATTTTAGCTTGATGGAGGAATCTTACACTGTTTCGGCGCAGTATATTCTATATCAGGATCTTGCGCCAGAAATTCAAATCCAAATCCAAATCTTTCTTTTTTTTCTTCCCTGTCCAGACTTTATTTTGAGCAGGCATAGATTAAATATCCATACAGACTAATAATAAAAGCAACTATTTTCTTTCTTTTTTAAACATCCCGTTATCTATGAATGAAAACCAACTGACTTCGCGTATTTCTTTCTAAACAAATCATAATTTATTACTTCCTGCTATTTTACTCAGTTGGTGGGGGGGGGGGGGG
>JAOUZG010030217.1:0-16849 GCA_026289955.1 Argiope argentata
TGTACAGTAACATATATTATTCTTATCTTTCTCATTTCACTTTACACAAATTAGCGTTACAAAAGTTCTACAAATTATTTCTCTAATTTGTAGAACTTGCTTTGAAATCTGCCATTTTTATTCACAGAGGGATTATAATTCAAGTTGGTGTATAAAATCTGTGAAAACAACATGGTTTAGAATGACATGCATCATCGTAATATACGTGAAACAATAGGATAACTTTGCAAGAAAGAATTAGAGTCTTTCAAAAATTGACCAATAGATAGCGATGAACTTGTTATAAATACTCCTGACATGTTGGTACTATTCTTTGTTCATAATTTATCCCCCATGATAAAGTGACAAGGTAAACCCATGGTCAGAAAGTGTAGGAGAAAAAAGTCTCAAAATTTCAAGTGAAATGATAGTGTCTGCCAGGTTGGTGGGACACCTATATTTTTGTCATTTCTAAATTGTAGACATAAAAATGGCTTCACTGGCGTTGAAATTCTCGGAAAATGGATCGAATTTGTACTATTTATTGGCATAGAAGCCAATACTTCATGGCTATAGTGCGCGAACCTTATGGTATATATTTTAAAAAAATACTTATATAAATTTAAATTAAATATGAAATCGTATTGAAATATAATTTCCTAGTTTGTTACTTTATCATGCAAATAGTAAGAAGTAAAATTTTATAATAAGAAGAAATTGAAGGATTGGAGAGTTGGTCCGTCAAACTATTACATTCATAATGGTTAATGAAAGCACGTGGTGGCAAATAAATACTACAAATTGTGACAATGTTTTAGATATGGACTTAAACAATCACAGATCGAAAGAAAATATCAAATTAATAAGAACTTGGGTAGAGGTTGAAAGTTAAGATGCAAACACCACCTGAAGGATCATTTCCAGATTAGCATCTTTCCGTGCACAGCTAAAGCCACGAATTTTCAAAGCAATATCATGTTTCAAGAATCTTTCCGGTAAAGAAATTAGAGCAGGATGCAGCTGATTAATAATATGGTTTATGAAAATAAGTTTGGCCCCAAGAACACGATAGTTACAAGGTAAAAAACACTTTACAGTCAGACCCATTAACTCTTTACATTCAAGACTGTGCATCATTTTGACGTTTTATTTATTTATTTTTCAAATTTAAGTGTTAAAAACGCCTACATGATGATTAAGAGATGTAGATTCATTCTTCAAAGAAATTCGACTGAAAACAATTATGTATATTTATTTTTCATAGCAATAAACAAATCTTTGTATTAGGTGAATCATTTTGCATCTAATTATTTTTCGGACTTCAAAGGGTTAAGTAATGGAAGTATTGAGTTTATTGGAGAAAGTATTATTAAGAGTTGGAGAGACATCGCAACTCAATTGTAACTCATCCTCCTTATGAGACTAATGAAGGGACTAATGAAGGTGCGCCGAAAACAGATTCTAATTTCTTACGGACATTACTCTTCATTGCAAATCCCAGAACGACATAATTTTGTGTTGCAGATTTTTTAAAAAATTTGATCTTAAGCCTTTTGTTGAGAATCCTCATTTTGAATTCTTTAGTTGTAGTGATCTTTGAAAATTAGAGTTTGATTTATACCGGATTGATTTGCTACTTTTCAAGTACACTGGGTGCTGTATTTTTCAACTTCAGAAACGGTGGATGTTTCGACAGTCGTAAGTTTGGAGTTATATTTCACATAATTTGTACATTTATTGTTAACATAAAACAGAAACATAACTTACACCAGGTTTGGATGTTTGAACTAATATTTTTTTTGTCTTGCTTCAGGATATGAAATAATTTTTTTTAAAAAAATTTAATGAAAGTTATTTGTTTTTCAACTTTTCAGCTTTTGCAGGTTCGAGAAAATGAGGCTTGACAATTTACGCAATTCAAGCATTTTTTCTTGGGCGTAACGCTATTCAATGTGGTGGTGTTTCCCTGCACGGCAGGCTATAATTAATGTCACACGGCAATTAACCTTCAACTGGCAAAAAAACTGGCATTCAAAACATTTCAAAGGGTTTGGCATGTACTTCTGGGCCGTTAGTTTAATATATACAGCATATATGAATTCTGGCATTGTTGGTCTATGAAATGTAAGGATATAATACTTTTTGTGAAAGAGTTCTTCATTCCACATAATAGTAATTTGGGGAAATTGATTACTCCTTGATGTTTCAATTCTTCAGTGGGAACATTGAACAATTCACTACATTCATTACTCTCTAGGAAAAATTTAACGATGTATGAGAGACAGTGGTTACAGAGATATTAAATAAAGTTTTCATTTTCATCATTTGATGTGCTTACTTTTTAGTAGACTTCGAACAGCAAGTTTCCATCCCCAAGGCAGCACATTCATCAACTGTTGCAGTAATAACTTTCAACACAAGAAAAGGTGATAAAAAATTGAAGGTTTCGTTTTATGATAGAAAAGCTATCAAATTGTAGAAGATTTGTAATTAGATTATAAACTTTGCGATGCCCACTGAAGTGAGATTTTGTTTTGCTCACATGCGACATCAATAAAGTTTAAGGCCTGACAGCACTTCTTACCATGAAGCCGAACAAGAGAAGTATGGCCCTTCCCAGCCTTTGTGCTTGTTTTAGTGCTAGCCGGAACCTATACGCTCGGTGTCACCTCCGGGGAGCAGTAACCACTCTGAACACCAACTCCAAGAGAGTGAACTCTTCTCTTGATCCCTAGCAAACCACCCACTCAGGTGTCTAGCAACTGGACGATTGATGCTAGTGGGTTCCCAGTGCTTCTCCCGTCTAGCGAGTCCAAAACTTGGGGATTTTGGCTGTTCTTGAGAAATTAGAAGCAAACAGAGCGGTGATAGCCTCACATAAAGAGCTATCTAACCTGCCATCGAGGCAGGAAAGGATCAATTAGACAATAAAAGGCTTAGGGGAGAGTAAACATGAAGGCAATAAAGATTTCTGGGTACTGCGGGCTTAGGAAGTTCATACTACTTATAGAAGGGGGAATTAAGAAAGGAGTAACTGTGGATGAGCTAATATATTGCCCTGATTTAAGCATTTCATTAAACAAATATTTCTTAGCCAGCATCCAACACCAAATCAGTTCTGATATATTGATGAATGTGGGATTTATCGACTTAAAATACATATTCATTTTTATTAAAAGTATAAACATTTATACTTAATCGCTTTTATTCTATCATATTAGAATCAACAATGATTTCGCCGGCGTTCTAGCATGAGGGTAGCGCGACTTCCCCACGATCTCGGCATCCCGGTTATGGCATGGGTGTTCTGCATTTTATCTGTAAGGTAAGGGAATGCATCCCCATGTAAAAAGGGGCTGTGCAATGGAATGCATGAATAGATGAGACGTACTCATGGCCCTAGTAGGATCTGTTAAAGGACAATAGACACAGCCTTGGTTTAAAATCACTGACTGCTTCAACGAGCTTGTCCATGGCAAGTGCCTTTAGAAATAAAAACGAACAAACAATTATATCTCTAATTTCCTTAGTTCCTTTGCTTATTTCCATATTTTTAATAGCGAAACATGGTTTTCAGGATGAAGACTGTCGCCACAGTGAAAACAAACATTTCATTTAATATCAAATTGACAAAAATTCTTATCTAACAATATCTATAAATTAAAACAGGGCTTCTACTTGAAAAAACCCAATATTTCCTATAAATGTCTCCCCTCCCCATTCTAAAAAACCTCTGGTCTTTTGGCTACTTTACGGAAAGAGATCAAAACCCATTTCTAAAAAATATTAGCAAAATTTTAAACTCATAATTAGTAAGTATCATAATGAGTCAAATATAAAATCGACATTTATATATGCAATAATACAAATCATAAGCATTTGAAATAGCAAAAATATACGGAGTAAAAACTATAGGCATTGCTGACTAACTGTGAAATAATCGTCAATCAATCACTTTCATATTTTCAGACAGATATAATACCAAGAATGTTTTAGAATTCGGGAAGGTCTGAAACAGGGAGAATCGACAAAATGTCGGGTTCGAATTTTTAAACGATGGTAACACTTTTTCTATATTTAGTGGAAAGAAAGAACCAGTTGAAAAAGCCTTTCCAAGACTTTTAAGTTGAACCATTTGATAAACCTAGAATACTAAATTCTCTCCATCTGGCTTTTTTTATTTCGTAATTTTCATGTTTACTTGCATTTTGACAGAACTATACTGAATGAATTTCTTTCATTTTTTGTGTGCACAATATGCCATATTTCTTTCTTATAGCTCAAAGCTAGTTCTTATAGCTAAACCTCACACTTCTGATTCAATAATATTTTTTTTTCCGATCGGAAACATGGAAATAACCCTTTGCACTCCGAAAAATATTTAGATGCAAAATTATTCACCTAAAAAAATTTGTTTATTGCCATGAAAAATTAATATGCATAATTCTTTTAAACCGAATTTCTTTAAAAAATGAATCTACATCATTATGTAAGTTATTTTTTATGCAGGTGTATCTCTTAACCATTATATAGGCGTATTTGTTATGTAGGTGTATGTCTTAATCATTATGTAGGCGTTTTTAACAATGAATTTTGAAAAAAAAAATTATAATAAAACGTGAAAATGATGCAAAATCTTGCCAGTGATGAGTTCAATGGTGAGTCAGAGGCACCATCGGAGTCAAAGGGTTAAAATTGCACCGACAAAAATGAATGTTTATCGCTTATTAGCAAACATGTTTTCTTACGCCGATATTTAAATAAAGAGGCAAAACGACTAGTTAATGGAATAAGTATAAATGATGATACTTATACAACAACAAATGATGTTTTAAAATCAAAATATGGCAATAAGGCAAAAGAATACAAATTCATCTCGATTATATAGAAAACCTAACATTTCTTAAAAACTCCATCTCCATCAGCATTAAATGAGTTATATATCAATTGTAACAAACGATAATAGGCATTTGATGCCTTACGCAAAAATACAAAATCATACGGAAGAATTTTGGCTCCAAAAATACTCAGGCTTTTCCACACGATATATGTCCCAATCGGGTTGAAAACGACAAACGTGAGAATATGGCTGAAGACGACATTGCAAAATTCATGAAACATTTAGACGAGGAAGTTGAGTGAGTAGTTACTGCAATTAACATCAAGGCTTACTAGTTTCAGAATATTTTATAAAATCATCTTTAGAAAATTTCAATTTGCGTTCAAAAATAGTTACTAAGGGTAAAAAAATAGCACTTTTTCGCCCCTTCTGTGAAACTGCCCAGCATTAGCCTCAAAATTGCAAAAAAAAAAAATGAATTTTTGAAACTACCACTCAATTTATTTTTCTTTAATAGTTTTCCTCGTTTAATATTTTATTAAATATATATAATTTATATAATGCATGTCAATAAATTGTCTCCAAACTTGGTTAATGTGTGAAATGCGATATAATGTTTTAAAAGAATTGCTTACATCATTTCATAAATTTCGTAAAATAAATTGCCTTCGTCTTTCAAATATATACATCCCTCCATTATCTAACACAGTCATCTTTCTTAATTGTTATAACTTCTCTTAAGATAGTAACAAGAATATTCCTTTCATTAGCTATTGTTTTCTATTATTATAAGAATATTAATTTAAGAAATAACAATAATAAACAATGTAACAGAGGAAAAACAATGAAGTTATCATGCAGGTTTTTTCGTTGAAATTCATTTGTGATTTTGCAACTCAAGTAGTTTGCCGAATCTGCGCTCTTTTCTGTTCATTGAGAAATATAATATGGATTTTTCAATGATTTGTGATGTTGCTGTGATTGTTTTTGTCACTTTGCTATTTTTCTCTAAATGCGTGATGACGTATTTTAAGTTCTGTATTCTATCAGAACTCGGCGATATTGGATTGACTGAACTGGACACTGATGTCTTTAAACGACCAGCACGAAAAACCATTCCCGCTGTCCAATCAATCGTGATCTTTAAAATGTGTCAAGGACTGGGAATTCCTGCTAAACGTGCTGCACCTAAAATGGTGACCATCCCGGAGGTTCACTCCGTCATGGTTTACAAAATTTGCCAGGGGTTAGACCTCCCTGCCAAGTTTACTGGTCCGAAAGTCCAAATCTAAAACCAATGTGTCGCCTATATTGAAGTGTTGCTTACGGAGAGCGCATCATAACATCAGTTGCAAAAGGCTGCGTCCATCGTATGGAGAGGAATGTTTACCATCTGTCCGAATGAAAAATGAGAGTGGATGGCGCAGCAGTGATGGGAGGGTGGTGGGTGGGGAACGGGAGTAGCCCACCTCCACGTGGTGTTCCCTGGGCAACGATGCAATTATTCTGTTAATTGCATCGGCTAAGAGGCTACCGAGCAGTAAAAAGAATAAAGGGAATTACAAAAACATTTATAAACTTGACACAATATTAAAGTTTGATCTTATATGAGAAATAAATAAGTACGCTTATAAACAATAATATAAACATACAAACAAACTATGCTTAAAACGAAGAAACATACTGAATACCGTAAGAAGCAATATTCCTCTATGTTCCATATTTTACATAGGAACTAAATTATCCACGGGTTAAATTTTAATTATATCATCTATCAGTTTATAAATAAAAGCTTATTTGAATTCAATTAGCTGATAAATGCTCCATTTTTCAAACAAATGTGTAGTTTTTCTATGTAACTTGTAGCCAAATTATAACAATTACTAGAAATTGCTATTTTTGCTTATTCATTTTCTAAAACTCCAGTGCAATATCTTCTTCACATTGGTTTAGAAATAAAGTCTTATTTAATTTTTATTTAATGATGGAACTTCAATCATTGAAACGAACATACATTTTTTTATATAGCTTATACACACATTTGAATAAAAAACAATTCATATTAGCCTTTTTCAACTCTGGTACGAAGATTTGGAACCACTAGTTTAAAAATGGCATTTTGTTTAATTTTTATTATTTTATAGAAGTTCTAACATTTAAAGAAATGCCAATTTTCTGTTAGTCTGCCTGCAATCCTCCTGTAAAAGGTTCCAGTGTATTATTTAATGCTACAGTCAAAAGTACGTCAATCGCATTGAAATATGACTTCATTTCAGTTCAGTCCATATTTTTTATTTTTCTTAGAGATCCAAAATTGAAGTAATGCAAAAACGTATACGGAGAAGGGTATCCTCCAGAAAAATCGTATATTTAAAATCGCATATATAGCATAAAAACTCACAATTTTACTTAATTTTTTTAATACACTTCTGAGTTTGTAGCACTTGATACAATGTCTAAACATATAAAAGAAAAATTTACTTACTTTTTAACAGTCATTTGTGATCCTATCATGGTATGACGCTTAGAAGTATGCACTTCTCATGTTCCTATAAATCCTACCGATGTTACTTAAATTCATCCGAACATTCCTTATAAGAGAGATATTGACAAAAAAAAAGAAAGAAAAGAAATCTCCATAATTTTTAGCCTTTTTTGCATTTTTATTTCACTTTAAATACTAAATTTATCTTATCATGGTTATTCATCTGAATTTTGCATATTTTATATACTTTTCGCCTGCAACTAATCTGGATATTGTTTTGAAGTACACATTTATAATACTAATCCATTATTCACTTTAGCACAAGTCAAGCTTGGAAAATAAATATTTGTCTTCATAGTTGCGTTTGCTGCATTTTTTTCAGAAATAACGAGTATAAAAATATCTAAATTTTCCTTCAACAAATCTGTTTTTCATAGCATAAAACTTGATTTTAAAAAAATCTTGGCCCTTCAGTATTTCTGATTTGAATTTCTCTTTTTGAAAATTTTCAGAAGGCATTCAACGTATTAAGGCTTTATCTAAAATTAAAAATAAAATTTTAGTATCCAAACTAAGCTTATCTTAAGATATCTTAAAACATTGCCAGACAATAATTTAAAACGTTATAACTTAATTATAAATAATTGCAGCATGCGTTCAGTAGATAAAATGTAAAAGTTATGGATATAAATATCGTGATTGTACTCCGTGATAGCTAAAAACTACAAAACCTGAATCGTTTTTATAAACAAAGTAAAACGTTTTTATTTTGAAATTGAACAACGATTGCAGGTATATAGAATACAATTCCTTCAAATTTACAGCTACAGCTTTATCAATCTATCTTGTAATTGACAGATTCGCAATTCTAGAAAAAATTAGTTTTTCTGTTCTACAAGCATTGAAAAATTTATCTTTCACATTTCTGAGAGTTATTCATAGAATATCCAAAATATTCGAACTGTAACAAATCTCTATAAAAACTCGTATTGGTATGACCTCCTGGACATTCAAACATTAATTGGAAAGTGAAGGCGAGTCATCTAGCAAGAATAGTCACTGAGTCTTACCTACATTTGGAGTGAATTGCTGATGAATATTTAATGTCTTATAATAGAAAAAACCTCGCTCCAAAATATGCATTAAAGTTATCGAAACAGCAAGTACCAAGAAACTCTAGACGATATTTCATCTATTGTTATCATTACATCATGTCTTAAAAATAGAAGAGTAGATGCGGCATCAGCACGTCTAATTAGCTTGATGATCATCACCCCAGGACTACTGAAAAAATTTGAACTTTATGATAATTTTGACTGTCTAAACTATAACCTAAAAATTATGGACATATTCTAGTGCATTTTTGGGAGTATTCAATTCTAAGTGCATATCTTTGGAACAAGCTCATTTTCAGTCACCAAAGAATCTCGTCACTTAAAATTTTGTTCAAAAAATCAGTTTACCGTAACTGTTTACTTCATGTTTTTTGTTCTTTCACTAATGATTTTTGAAATTTATTAACTCTGATTCTTTGACATTACGGGATGATAGCTTTTACTCCCGAAATTTATAGATTTTTCATTTCAACAATTATAATTTATACAATCTATTAGTCGTCATAAAATCAAAAAGTCGAAAAAAAATGACTAAAAAATTATTTTAATGTTTACATTTGATATTACAGCATAGTATGATACACTGTTCAGAGACAACCATATATCAAGACTATTATATCTTAGTTTCTGAAGTAACCTTGTTAGATATCTTAAGAAATTTATTAACTACAGAATTGTTTTCGTTTCTTGGGAAAGTAATAAGTCTTACTAAAAAAATTCTTTCCTGTGTAGTTCCTTTGTGAAGCATTTTGAGTGTTTTCCCTCTATACTGTTTACATGAATGATATTTGGAATATAATTCTATCTAGAATTTCTTATTATGTGTATGCAGATGTCCATGTGTATGCAGATTTAAGCCTGAAAAAGGTTCCGCTATCACTTTCTTAAATAAAAATTAATTTCTGGATAGACATTCCCATATTTCCGACGGTTCTTCGGTGGTATAGAAACCTGAAACCCTGTGACCAACGTCGAACCATACCACCAGATGGTCCTAATGCTGTTTGGAATCCTAATTTAGTGTATCTATCTATGTTTGTTGCCACTTTATCAACCCAAAGAAGCAAGTGTCATCACAACTCAGTGGTCATGCATTATTGTACGGAGATTATAGCAAATAAAGATTCATAATGTGTCCAATTGACGGTGCAGGCTATAATTTCGAAGCAGCAATATGCGAAGAAAAGAAAGAACAAATGATAAATCATACTGTATTAATGGCCTTTTGGCCTTAAAGAAGCAATTGCTGCATTTGAAAGGGATCGATCTTGCCTATATTCAATAATTTTGAATATTTGCAGAAGATTGGAAAGAGAAAATAAAATTCCACCTAT
Source organism: Argiope argentata (assembly GCA_026289955.1). Taxonomy (NCBI): domain Eukaryota; kingdom Metazoa; phylum Arthropoda; class Arachnida; order Araneae; family Araneidae; genus Argiope; species Argiope argentata. The sequence continues at coordinate 9,754 of JAOUZG010030217.1, forward strand.
CCATATAAGAGTCTATGCCCATACATTTTCCTTTTCCAATCGAACAGTAATTTTCAGGATAAAATCTCCTTCTTTTGGCAGGTCAGCAGGAAAGAACTATTGAATATGGACAATTTAGAATGGATAACTTTCAAGGATTTTACATAAAATTTTATGAGTCATGCTGGCAAACATGGTAAAGGTTCACGAAATTTCCCTTGTTTCGAATGTTTCAAAAATACTGTTTGACTCTTCCTGCAATGCTGTAGCCTCATTCCTCATCAATTTCCCTCCCTCTTTTGCGCTTGAAGCGAAATGTAGCAGAATCTTAATGCACGCTCTTTGGAACCTAAGCAACTTTTTGAGACCCAATTCATTATCAAATCATAGTGGAAACTTAAAATACATTTAATTTCTGGAATTACCACACAATTCATTCAGAAGTTAATAAATATTTGATATAGCCATTTGAAATGAAGAAAATGAAAACAAAATCATTTCGTTTGAGACTAAGTTGCACAAACATATACATTTTAAATAAATGTAGCAAGTAAAATAATTTTTGTTGTTGTTTCTTAAGGCAGTTGCAATGGACAAGCTCGCCGAGGTAATAAGCGATTTAAGCCTAATCAACTTCTCTTGTTTTGAAATAGCGCCAACAATTTTGATCGACTTTTGCTATTCACTCATCAAATTTGCTTTTACTGCCTTTAAAAAAAAGGGGTGGGGCACATGTGCATGCTTTACAGATAGAATACAGAGGAACACCCATGCCCGAAACGGAACTCGAAAAGCCCTGATCAAGGGGAAGACTCGCTACCCCTATGCCAGGACGCCAGCGAAATCATTGTTAATTCTAATAAGTATGATGAATGAAAGCTGTTAAGCTTATATTTTAATATTATTTATAAAAATTAATACTCATTTTATGTCGATTGAAATCATGTTCATCTCTATATCAGAATGCACAGCATAACGTCCTTCAAATAATCTAATTCAAATTCAATACTTCCACGAAAAATTACATTATATAAATGATATCATAATTAAAATATCACGAAGGTAGTTCAATGGAAGCAATGTCCATAAATTTGGATATCAGATATTAAAAAGACATCATGAATTTTAGAATTAAATATGTTTTGCAAATAGTGTAGCATACAGAAAAAAAATCCATAAATTTGCTTATATATATCACCATTGCTATATATATTGCATTATATATATATATCACAGTTGCTATTGTCGTGGCTCAGTAAATAATTTTAGAAATCTTTATAGAATTCTATTAGAGAATGTCATAGAACCATTCGAAATAATTAAAATAGTCGAAGCGCTATTACGCTTCACTTGCCGTATTCTTCCGCATTCTAACGGTTAATATTGACATGGGCATATAAGTGATACTCAGTCACTTAGGTAAGTACAAATTATTCCTTATCATCAATGCGTTTTTCTGAGATCAAATACTGTAAAGGTTTGTGGTTACTGATGCATTAGAATGGAAATGAGCTTCTTCGAAATCAGAATACCTTTTAGAAATATGATAAACATACATAGAATGACAGTCAACTTATTGTGATAAATTATTGTGGATTTATTAGTTGTAACATAAGTGTCTGAGGCCTCATTATGGAATGCTAAATCGATTTGGAAAGAAATGTTTTATATTTCGGAATTATCTCCCAGGGAAACATCTCGAAATGAGGATAAAATACATCTGTAATGGTGTTTGGATTTTGCCACAGTTGAAGAACCTATACCCCACTAAAGGGGGATAGAATCTCCCAATCGATGAAGGGACGTACTTCCTACGGACAGGATCGTACCCTGTCCGGTGATGTTCATTAGGACTCAGCCCCTCTTTCCGTTAGTGTTGCTATAGCGGCTGTCCTGTCATTCAGTTTTATGGTTTAAATACTTGGGGGGTCTAGATATAACTATGACTTCTTTTTAGGTACTCACCTCGTACGACTCTATATTGGATACTTTTTCTCAAGATATTATGCATGTTTGTGTGCATGTCTCTATGCTATTATGCATATCACAGTAAATGTCATTGACTTTATGCAACAGTAATACGAAAAACTAATTAATAGTTCGAAAAGTTAAATTTCATAGTTCTTCAAATAATGCATTCTAGGACTGGACAGTTTTATTATTTCACAAATTTAATGTTTCGAAACAATAGCATTTCCAACATTTTTTAAAACAGGTTTTCGAATAACGTACGACTAAGGAACGAATCATTCTTCGTTAAAACCGGGTGAAATGAAATACAAACTGAAACATTGCTTTCGATTTTGAAAATTGGCTATACTTTACGTCCTTGTTGTGCATTTGTGTATGAATGCAAATAATCAAAGTCTTTGGTTTCTAAACATCGTCACATCCTTTCCTCGGTTAAAACTCTTAATGTTCATTTATCTTATTCCCAAATGCTAGAGTTATTATTTTTTACTTGTTTCTTTTCCAATGCTGTTTGCTCCATATTTTGTTTAAAATCATTCCACAAAGACATATTAATCTACTTCTGTATAAAAATTGTTAAAAGATGTAGAAATTTTAAAATCAATCCATTGACTGGTTTTAGCAGATGACGGTTCTAAATACAGAAAATTTCATTACAATTGCCTTGAGTTCTTAATTGTTCTATGTTTATAATATTATCAATTGAGTTATAGGTTTATAATAGTGATTAATTATTCTTCTCAAGCATTTCAGCATTTTTTTACACAGCTTTTTTTTCTAACGTAACAACGGGCATATATACATATGATATTAATAGAGCAAGTTTAGAAGAAATCAGTAAATCTTTGTGGTTATTTGAGATTAAATTTAATTATAAAATTTTAACCAATTCTCTATTGAAGTCCACACATTTGAAATATTTAGAATCTTAAATGAAAAAAAAATGTGACCATTTTTAATTTTATCATTATCAAAAATAAAGCCATATTACTCACAGGTAAAAAATGTAACAATTATAGATTCGATATAGATGTTGCAACGATATTATTGATTATCTTCGATGCTTTACCACAAACGTCAATTTCGTCTAGTGCCTCTAATTTATGTATAATCTTTCCTTTCCAGCGCTTGTGAGATCCTTCATTCTTCGTTAAATCACTAAATAATTAATTAAATTAGCTCTAATTAATTAATATAGCTCTAATATTCAAAATGTTTTGTACGAATATTTAAATTAAATTTTTATTGCTTGATGACAAGGCTGTTTTTTTTACACTTATGACAGGCATGTGAACAAATTCAGCAATTTTAAGCCGATTTTCAGTTTCTGTTTCATTGACGCCATTTAGAGCAAAGAGTAAAACTAAGCTACTTATCAATCAAAATCCGTTTTACGGGGAGGACTTTATTCATACATTTTATTCGCAAGCAGATCGTAATTTAGACATGAATCAGAGAACTGTCCTCTCTTGACCAATAGCCTTATGGTATTGTATCTACTTGGAGGACCTTGTGAGCACGACAGATTTATAGTGCAGCAACCACCTCATACACGGAGGGTCTTAGGCTTGAAGGATTTGAATTCACGGTCCAAGGTATTCGAGTACATCACCCTACCAACCTGGGTGTCCAAGCCTAAAATCAGGCGATTTATGTTAAGAGACAATTGAGTAAATGCCATAAAAATAGAATATACATTTAGCACCTGAAAAATGTAATTTAGTTATTGCATTTTAACGTAAAAGTTACTAAAAAATATTTAAAAAAACGCTTTTATTCATTAATTATCTCAAGAAAAATGTGTAAGTGTATTTTGCGCTAAAAATTACGGAATTATTTAAAAAGGAAAAAAAATTCATTTACTCGAGAAAAATCTTCATCACAATTTCTTAAACATAAGAAGACAAAAATATGTCAGATGATAAAAAAGAAATTCTGGTTTTTGTCTTTTACGAAGTTTTTAACTAGGACTTCATCTCATTCAAAGATAGTCATATAATCCCATATTTCATTTCAGCTCGCGACTGCTATTTTTTTAAAAAAATATATCTTCTTTTTTTCCCCCTTTATGTGACGCAATTACCAAAGGAAATTATTCTTCCTTCTTTGTATTTCAAATTATCCGAAACTTTCTTCTTTCCTTTTCTATCTGCTGCTATGCAACGGTTTAAAGATTTCCTCTAGGAAATGGCGTTAGTAGCATAAAAGGATAAGCTATCTTTCTACGTGTATATATATAAATCTACATTCAATTACTTTTTTCAATATAAGGTTTCTTTTCCAAAGATTGTCCCAGTGCTTTACTTAAGAAGGAAACTAAAACTTTTTTTTATGAAATTTTTTTTTCCTCTCAAGGCGGACGCCTTTCTTTAAATTAGTGAAATATGTATTAATGTCTGTGGTTTTCCGTTTTCTTGTTCTGATATCTCAATTTTTCTAGAAATAAATTAGAATTGTATTATATATTTTTTTTGCGCGATAGAAGAAATTTTATTCTGGACGTATCTTTTAATTTTATTCATTAAAAATGAGATATTTCTTGGCATTTGTACATTTAAAATTCTAATTCCATTGTAATTTTGGAAGGAATAAAAAGACTTTTCAGATAAAGTTTCAGTTTTTTTAGAAACAATTAAATGAAAATATCAAAATGGCATAAGCTTATCATTTTTAAGCAAAATCATCCAAACTTATTTACTGTCTATTTTTGATTAAGTAATTTATTTATATCACTTAAAATATATATATATTTCTGATTCATAAGAAAATTTTATTCTAATGCATAATTAATATTATTAAACATAGTTAGAAATATGGATATCAACAAAAAGACAACAACAATAATTTAGATTACTGGCTATTCCTATTTACATTACATAATATAATATCTGTTATCGATATTGGAAATTTGAATAATCTGTAAATTTGAGTAATTACAGATTCTACAAAACGCTTGTTAAAAATGAAAATAAATATAAACTACGCTGTCGTTTCATAACGGAATATAAAAATAATAAATAGCTGTTGTTGAATTTTAAGAAAAAAAAACGTAGAATTTATTAGTTTGATAGTTATATAAAATATTTAAGTATATATAATTGCATGCAATAAAGAAAGATTTTACTGTAAAATATGTATGAAAATATATTTAGAGATTTATTAAAATTAGAGGAATTATTGAATGATAATTTCATTGAAGTCAGTATAATATTTGCTGATTCGGATAGAGCACGTTAAGATTTATATTTTGATATATAACATTCGGTATCCCCGCATATAGCGCCGTAGTCTAATTTTACGTACAATGTTTGTTACGTATCCAACAGTTTTTCAAATTATGTTGCATACACCGATAACGCAACAAGGAAACCTCCCTAGGCGTCTATGGACATTTAGGGCAATTAAGGAGAGAAATAGCGCGATCGTAAGTGAAGAAGCAAATTACTTTGCTATTCTGTCCCCTTAAAAAATTAAAAAATCGCCACTGACGAAGAAATTTTTTATCTCCAAGGATATGTTTGCAAACACATCTGGATGGAGAAACATATCTGGCCCATTAAAATGCTTCATCACGGAATAGCTCGGTCACTGTACCCATTTAAGCTCATTGTTTGACGTGCATTATTGGCGAAGGCTTATTTGGGCCATTTTTTTATCAACAAGGTCACTGGGAATCACGGTGACATACCATTCTTGGATGGCATCAACAGATAAGTGACTATTGGTTAATGTAAGTTGGTACTAGACATCATGTCACTCAGCGAAAGTTCGATCTCTTACCGGAACATTTAGCGTAGACCAATCGGTGTGGATTCCACTTTAAGAACAATGCTATAGAGTGATCACCTTACTAGTCGGATCTTAACCCTTGAACATTTTTATGGGAACGTTTGAAATACACAGTCTATCTTACACATTTCTCAACACTGGACGGCTTGAGAGACGCAATTAAAACAAAGGTATTTTATAGAAAACAATAGATATTTTATAGACAGCAGGTGCGAGCTTCTATTCCAGACTTCCTTATGTCATTTGATTCAACGGCCCGCATTTCAAAAATCAGTTGTATTGCTAATTCTCAATAAACATTGATTTTTACTTGATTCCCCCTCATTTTTTGTAGTTTTCATGACACAAGCTTCAAATCTTAATTACACTATGACGCTATATTCGAGAGTCCAACATGTTATACATCAAATTTCTCGTCCGGGCGTGTGCTATCTGAATCTGCAAATATTAGAAGCTGCATAACTTGTGGCAGTGTGTGTGTGTGTGTGTATCCCTGTATTGTCATTAAATGTATTAATTTATATTTTATGTTATTTGAGTTATTAATTTAAGTTGACAACAACTTTTATTGTTTTAGACAATGAAATATTTATAAATTAATATTTAATTCAAATTTTAATCGAAATTTTAAAATAACTCTTATTTAAGTGCACATTATGACCATTTAAATTATATTTGAGCTAAATAGTGTAATTTATGAGCTTAAGCTAAATACTGTAAATATATTTGAACTAAATATTGTAGAAATACAAAGATACACTCATTTACTTTCATAAATGGAGGACATAAAGGAAATAATTGTTGCAATTCCACATAGCCTTTTACTAAATATTTTATTTTTGGAAACTATGTATGTAAAATATTTTCTCTAAAATATTAGATACTGTTAAAGGGAAAAGCCTTTTCATATTGTTAATATGACTTTATCATCTGTTTTAAAGATTTTCTGATGTTATATGATAAGACAAAAAATCTTGAATTTCACTGAAGCAGTCTAGCCAGGACAGTCGTGCATGAAAATTAAATAGTGTACATATTACTAAAATAAAAAACGGGAATGATAATTCTTTTTCCATTCTTTCTTCATGTCCAAAGATGACATTTCATTTTTCTTAATTGTAACGCTAACAACAAAAGTATGCGATTGAGTATTTTGATAAATAAGTTCTAATTTCATCAATAAAACCATAACTTCAGATTTTGCATTAAATTAAAATTAAAAAAGAGCTGAAAAAAGGGCCTTTCTAAATAGGCCTGAGAATCTATAAGGAAATGAGACTAATCTAAATAAAAAGTTAATTTTAGAGCTTCAGGTAATATAAAAATGAAATTTCGGCTTCAAATAATAAAAAAAAAA
>JAOUZG010030220.1:0-12244 GCA_026289955.1 Argiope argentata
ATTTAGAATTTTAATTAAGTAAAAGTAATCGAGATTTTGATGCCTTTTTCGTTATAACCAGCGAAAATATTCCAGCACAAAATTAATTTCAGTGGCCTAAAATTAAAAAAATTTGAATGAATTTTTTTAATTATGTCCAAATGCAGTTTTTTTTTAAAGAAGTCCAAAAAATTATTTTTTCTACATCATACTAATTCATTTACTGTAAGTTTCCTTAGTATAGTTTAAAATAACTTTTAAACATATTTTAAGTATATTTTCAAAAACACTTTCATTGTTTTGAATGAAACAAAATTTATCAGATTATCAGATAATTAATATAATTAATTGCTCGTTTTTCTATCAATATTGGAAGTTAAATAATTATTATCATGTCAAAATATGATGTTATTTTTGGGCTAAGGTTTTTGGCTTCAACAAAAATCCTTAGGCGAAAAAAAAATTATAATCTGCATGAGCATCTTAAAAAATCAACTTTTAAAAAATTGTCGCTATCGCATTTACAAAAGCTCTGATTTTAAAAAAATAAGTTAATGACTATAGCAAAAAAACCCCTAGAAAAATGTCATTTTGAGCACGTGATTACATGAAATGAAATAAATAATGAAATGTGATATATTTTTTTAACAATCAATGCGAGACAAAGTTTTTTGAATCATTTGCGATATTATTATAGTGACTCATTCAATGAAACGATTGAAATGAATAAAAATATGATTTAACTCGGACGAGCACCTGGTGCTTGGCCGTTCAAGAAATTATGTTCTGACATGAAGCATTGATATATGCATAGTAGCTTTCATTTTAATCTCTTATTACATACTGATTTGTTTTTTATTTATTTCTTGGAGGAGGGTGTATGAAGAATGTTTTAGAAAAAAAAACTTTGTGACCTTTAAAACATTCTAGCCTTTGAGCACTTTCTAAAACACTTTGAGTTATTTTCACTAATTGCATTAGTCAATTTGTCTACGAACACAATATCTGAAAACGGAACCAGCAACGCGAATGAAACTTGTCGACATTGCCTCAGCATTGTAGATTTTCATTGTTTTTTCAACAGATTTCGTTAATAAGAAGTCTGTCTTTTTAATATATATATTATGACAATTGTTGAAAAATACAATAAAGTTGATAGACGAAGTTTTATCACTAGAAATGTAAGTAAATATAAGATTTCTGATCGAATGAGCTAAAAGACTAACAGTCTGTTGAATATATATGCAAACGCTATAACTTAAAAACATAACATGTTGGATAAACCAATTTTGAAATTTTTTTTCACATCAAAATTCTAGATTTAAATAAATTTAGGTTTCGTTGACTCGAAGAGATTTAAATTGAGTTTCGATATTCGGGTCTACTTTATGTTATGAAGCTAAACGTGAAATGTTTGAAAACAGACTGCTACATGAAAAATCTACCAGTTGTTTCTGCCCTGCTTAACAAAAAAAAAGTTTTTTCTTATAAAATTCATTTTCGAATTGATTTTTATTTGAATAAAGTTCACTTCAGTTGGGAGTTTCAAACATGCAATTGATTTGGTCAGACCTTACAGTTTGTCATAGTTTTAGATAAAATAATGAAATGCATTAAATTATTATTATATAGAAACAAACTTATTTAAAAGAACACAAAATGAACTTTTTCCCAGGTTTTGATTTTATCCTGATCAGTCCCGGAAACGGCTTTTAAATTGGAAATAATCGTTACGCATGGATACGCGACTTATTGCAAAACCAACTACCCCCTTGTTAAGTCTTGGCTGTGATCGTGATGATCGATATTGCAGTAGCTCTGACAGATCATCTTACAGTAGATCTTAAAAATGCAGTATATGCAGTTGATGAACTGAAAATAAATATTAATGTGCTAAATAGAACAAAAATTACGATTTGATCCTAAAAATGGAGTATATGCAATTGATGACTGAAAATAAATATTAATGTACCAAATGGAACAAAAATTTCGATTTGATCATAAAAATGAAGTATTTGCCTTTGATGCCTGAAAATAAATATTAATGTGCCAAATAGAATAAACATTTCGATTTGATCCTAAAAATGGAGAATATGCATTCATGACTGAAAATAAATATTAATATGCCAAATAGAACAAAAATTTCGAATTGATCCTAAAACTGGAGTGTTTGCCGTTGATGCCTGAAAATAAATATTAATGCGCCAAATAGAACACAAATTTCGATTTGATCCTAAAACTGGAGTATATGCAATTGATGACTGGAAATAAATATTAATCTTCCAAATGGAACAAAAATTTCGATTTGATCCTAAAAATGGAGTATATGCATTCATGACTGAAAAAAAAATAATTATATGCCAAATAGAACAAAAATTTCGATTTGATCCTAAAAATGGAGTATTTGCCGTTGATGCCTGAAAATAAATATTAATGGGCCAGATAGAACCAAAATTTCGATTTGATCCTGAAAATGGAGTATATGCAATTGATGACTGAAAATAAATATTAATGGGCCAGATAGAACCAAAATTTCGATTTGATCCAGAAAATTGAGTATATGCACTTGATGACTAGAAATAAATATTAATGTGCCAAATAGAACACAAATTTCAATTTGATCCTGAAAATGGAGTATATGCAGTTGACGACTGAAAATAAATCTTAATGTGCCAAATAGAACAAAAATTTCGAAGGAATAAAGTTATTAGCTACTTGTAACTTATTCTTGCTACGCCCTTGTCAATATAGAATAAATTAAAACGAATATAAACTTGTATCCATACCTTCTAATAAACTCTTGGACAATGATTCTCCAAAAGATAGCTCGGTGTCACGCACGCTTCAGTCATACCTCCTCACTTCCAATTTCTCACTCGTGCTGACAGACGTCTTGGCTCACCCCAGAAGTGTTTCAGGAGAGGAAAGAGGACCTTTTAGAGCACAGGGCTCTCAGATCCAGTAAACACACACGGGGCCGGAAACTATTGTTAGGTCCATCTGCCGCGTTTTGTAATTGTTGCAGGGTGCCAGATTCCACTTTCCGAACCCAAACAATTTCGAAGAGATAGAAAAAAAGTTCAACTGATGTCTGTGTCTGGTGCTTGAGAATGGAAGTTTTCCTTGGTTCCATGTCAGTGTTTTTAGATTTGAAAAAAAAAATCATAATTTTTTTCTGTATATTTCCCGATAAGAAACATTAACAAAAAACTTGTAAGTCTTAAAAATTTGACCTCTTGATGAATATCGACTTTTATGCCTATCCGAAATCCATATCTCTAATGATCATCCTTTTATGGTTTGTCTATCTTACTATGTAATCATGCAATTTCAATTGTATGTAAAGTATGTTTCAATTTCTCTCTCTCTCTCTCTCTCTCTCTCTCTATCTGTCTGTCTGTCAGTCTATCTATATATATATGAATACACAATGATAAAATTCTAGAAAGAGTCTTGTCTATTATTGTCCTTTTCCTAATAGTCATTTGTTTTTATATGCTTAAAATATGATGCTTCTATTATATTTTGAGGCGTGGAATTTTTCGGGTCACTGAAGAGTTGATTTTTTAGGCAATAGTCTAACTCTTTACAGAAAAAAAAATTCCACATTTTATTGGAATCCCTGCCTGTTTGTGACCCTTGAGAAAGTCATCAGGCCGGATTTCTTTTTTTTTTATTTTTTCGAATTTTGATTTCTTAAGGTTTTTTACTATTTTCACTTGAGTATTTTTTATTTCTCATGTTACTTCTGTGTTTTGATTCATCTATGTTCCACTATGCCTTTAGGAATAGCAGCATACACGCTCTCTTAATACATTTGTGTATCTTTCTAATTTAATAATTAAAATGGCAATTCGTAATGTACATCTTATAAAATTGTTTATATATATATATATATATATATATATATATATATATATATATATATGAACTTGCAGTGGGTGATATATTGATGTTAATACAGTTTTTTCAAATATTAATTATAAATTTTTGGTTAATTAATTAAAAACTAACTTTCCCACCAAAAGTCTTCATTTCCCCACAACCGAAAGAGTAAGACTTCAGTTTCCCCCCCCCCCCCCCCTAATGAGGTTAGACTTACTTGTTTTCGACCGATTATTTTAAACAGTTATGTTTATTTTTATATTGTTAGAAGTATTTAAAATTAAATTGATCGATTTCTTAAAAATGCAAATTAATCATTTTTTTGGATTCATTTTGAAGTGCTTTCGAACTAAAATAATAAGAATATAGGAAATTAAACATTTCTAATCTGTGTTGCTTTAATCCAACTGGCATAGAACATTCAAGTATTTGCCTTACCTCAATTGGCGTTGAAAATTCACGAATGCGCAGTGTGTTCTGATTTATTTTCTACGGATACAGAATTTATTTTGTTTTGGCCAGACATAATTCTTTGGTAAATTATTTATATTAATTGCAATTATTTAACGAAACGTAACTAAAAAAAATTCTTTGTTGACCTAAGTAGGAATTGACTTACATATTTTTTCTGTATTATTTGTTTCTTTATTTAAAGATACACAAAACGCTCATGTATAGAAGTCGGAAAATAAAAATTTGAGTATTTGCAGCATTCGCAACGAAGGATTAATCGCAAAAATTCTCGCCAAGGATAACGCGATGGATTCTGAAAAAGAGCTAAATTCGTGCGAAAAGGTAGTATTTCTTGTCTATTGTACGCCAATTCCATACAAGCCATTTTCTGGGATAACATCGTTAATAAGGAGTATGAGAAATACCTCGTAGAGTCCAACCATGCTAGTTCCAATCTATAATCAGGGCATTGTGTTAAAAATCAACATTAGCAGATTGATGATAAGTAATTTAGTCGCCACTAATTAAAACCTTTGTAAAGTATTATTAAACATCAGAAGAATATTCACTGACATTTTCGAGAAATCTTATTAATATCCTCAGAAGCCTTTAAAGCGAAAAGAAAATCAGCTTGTGTGGTCTAGATTTAATTTCATCAACATCGACAAAAACATGACACGTAATTGCAGGTTTTAATTTTTATTTCAATGATAGGGCATTCAAAACATAAACAACATCTTATTGTTCATTTAAGTAAGTGCTTTTACCCCTTTTAGTTCATGATATCTCTTCACTAAATCTTAAACTGTAGTTACCGAAAAGTTATGTAGGCGAAGGAACTGATAAGTGCGAAGCGTTTTGTCGTTTTTGTTCTGAGAACATCAGATAAAACCAACCTATATTCTTCCATCGCGGCCCTAAGTGAAGTTGATGGGCAATTCTGTTGCTTGATCAAACTGATGTGTGGCAGATTGTTGCCAAAGGGCAAACTGCAAGTTTGCAAAAGACCCAGGAATTATATTGCGAAAAAAAGTGGCGATAAGGTGAATTTTTTTTTCAGAACGTCTGGTTCATCATAAGCTGATTTATCTCTAATAAATTGTTGCTGATATGTAGGTTGAAATAATTTTCCTCGTTTGTGGTAGGCTTTTAAGATAGATGGGCTGATATCAACTTTGGTGGCCCAAGTTGGGAAAGCTTAAGTAATTTTAGCACTCGAGTAATTTTTGTTTTCTGTCCAATACATAACATATCACGAGCAAATATTTATGTATAAATTTATAGAAACTTTACAGTTTCATTCGTTCGGAATTCAGAATTGAAATTTTTGTGAATGAAAATATGCGCATTTAAAATTGAATTAATAAGAAAAAAATTTCAATTTTTAATAATATTTGTTCTTTTAAATCTTAAATTTATTTTCTCATTTATGAAATACAAATTTTTGAAGGTTCTCTGGCTCAGAGATAGCGCGTCTTCCTCGTGTTCTGGGCTTCCCGGGTTCGAGTCCCGGTTCGGGCATGGCTGTTCTTCTGCGTGCTATCTCTGCCCCCCCCCCCTGTAAAACGGGGTTGTGCAAACCAATGTGGTGAGTGTGTATCTCAGTCGTATTCTTGATCTTAGTTGGCACTACTTCAAAAACAAGAGATGCTCCTTTCGGCTTAAATCTGATGCTGTATCAGCGGGGGGCTTATCCATGGCAAGTGTCATTAGTAATGACCAGAACATAATGTTTTTTGTAATTTTGAATTTTTTTATTATTTTAGAATTATGGCTGTCCATCTGTTTAAGAACAGGATAATGACGCTTTGAGCTAGATGGAAATCTAGTGTCTGTTTTTAAATGAAATTTATAAATTGTTACCAGTTTTTGAATGAATACGCTTTCATAGGGAATCTGAGTCTTAGAGCAAATGAAAAAAAAAAATTACAAAATATAAGAACTAGGAAGATGAAATTTTCTAAACATTTTTAAAACTATGTGGAAGCATGATAACTAAAATGTAGCAAGCTATAAATTTGATATATGGTATTTGCAACAGAATTGTAAATTTCTGTATATTTGGGTGCAAAAGCAAAAACAGCAAGCATGTCTGTTCTTCTTTCATATTATATGCGAGCACGAAGTTCAATAACGCCTCAAAGTAAAGAAATTAAATTTGTTTTTCAAAATTGTTTTATCGCAAGAACCATGGAAGACTATCAAAATTTGGACATAAGCGCCATCAAATAGACAGCCTGCTGGTGTATTTCTTCTTAGCTCAGTATTTCAAAAATGTAACAAACCAAATGTATGAAATATAATTCGATTTTCACTTCTAATTTATAAATAAGTGTCAAAGAGGAGAAATGGGGCTCCCAAACACTCTTAATTGCCTTTATTCAATGAAATTGAACACAATAAGAGCCACAGGGTGGAAGTAAACCAGAACGTTACAAGGAGAACAGTCTCTCAGAACCAACTGCATGATTTCAGGCATTAAAAGTGGCTAAGGAGACACCTCCTGCTAGATAAGAAGAATAGTGTATTGATGTTTTAGTCCAATAGGAGTTTAATTTTAGTCTTTATGTAAGTCTTTACATCTGATAAATTTAGTAATGATGACTGGCAATGTCTCTTTAGAATGTAAATTTCGGTACTTGTTCACTTCTTCTTCTCGAGTACAGCCGACCTCCCCACCACCACTGAACGAAGCAATATCGACTGAATTTGTTTTGACCGACTGTGGTCTTTAGAAATGCCCATTCCTTACTCTGACCGAATCTGTCAAACTGTTACTCTCTTCGAGATAATTGGCCCCAAGGTTGTCATAAACTGACCCCTTCCTCCTCTACAAATTTTCAAACAGTTGGCAAAAAACTGGCAATTTTAGTCATCATGTCCTTCAGAGTCCTAAGATTACTTGGTACCATCAGTACTGGAATCAAATCACTATTTTCAACCTGCAGATGTTTCCTATGATCGGAGATTTCTGTACATTCCTTTAAATAGTGGTAAAAAATACCGATTCCTCCACAAATGCATTTATTTTCCCGCATTCTTCCAAAGATTTGGAAGAATGCAGGGAATCTCCCATGTCCTGGTATAATTGGATGGTATTTTTTTTATTATTTCTGAATTAGGAATAAAACCGTAAGTTACTCTTCCTTTTTTGAACATATACCATTGAAGCTCAATTTCTTTGTACTCGTATACTGGTTTACATTTCGTAAGTGTAAATGCTGATTATCAGTTCGAAATATAATAATAATCAGGGAGAAATTCTCTGAGATTGCTAAATCGCCTGTTAGTCAAGAATTACGGATTTAAAAGAAAATCGTTAGTAATGTTATAACTAACGCAAGAAAAAAAATAGCTCGTTAACAGATTTAGGGATGAATGATATGGATTTAAAATATGTATATTTGAAATGTATCCTTTAACTAAACCAGTATTGTATTAATTACGGCAAGAGTGCAGTTATATTAATATTTCATTCCAAAACAACATTGAAATTTTCTAAAATTCTATTTTCTATTGAAATTTTCTAAATTTTCTCACCTTACAAGGGGAGAGGGCATTTGGCCCTACGGAACTAACGTGCATCAAACCCACTAACACGATAATTCATTGATGGAATCGAACTTGAACCCCCCCCCCCCCGCTCCGAAACCCACACCTTACCCCATGGCCCTCACGATCTAGTCACACCAATGGATAAAAATAAATTAAATTTTTATTGATCAGAAATAATTTATGGCTTATTTATTAAAGACTTAAATGCCCTTTCAAGAAAGAAAATTTTCTGTTTTTTACTATTAATATTGCACAAAGGGTTCTTTATTTCAATTATACTATCATTAGATTGAAATAGTGCACTTCTTTTCTTTTTTTTTGCTTTAATGTCTGTGTATTATTTTGATAAATTTCTAGAACGAATTTCATCTATTTAAAAATAATTATCATGCCACAAATTCGGGAAAATGTTTGCAGATTTTCAATGGTATACGTGCAACGTGATTAATCAATTTTTGATAATAAGTGATCAATATGATAAATTGATTCATCATTCTTGTCAGTTATTAATAATAATAAGTTATTGATCAAGTTGATCATTATATATAGTATGTACAGAGCATTCGAGTAGATTTGATGAGTTCTAAAATAGTGAGGAATGTGTTGTTGAAAGGATGAAGAACTCAGTCCGATTTCCTAAATAGATCACGTACTCAAAAGGTTGGGGTTGGAATTTTCATTCCATCATATCTCCCTTACTTGTAAAAACAGAAAGTTAATTCAATTTAAGTGAATTAACTTTCTAATCGTAACGAACACCTTTTATTTTGAAAATGTTTTGATAACTTCAACATGTTTGATATTGGAACTAAAAAGGGATTCACAAATTCTTCCACATCTTATGTCTTTTTTTTTTTTCAAATTAAATTTGTGACCTTGCGTGGGCCGTGGTGGCCTGGTGATAAGCTTTCGACCCCTCAACCCTATGGTTTCAGGTTCGGGACCTGATCTCCCAAAGAACCGTCGTGTAAGGGGGTCTGTTTCACATTGAATTCGTCAAGACCAAATGTCCTCCTTTTGGTGGGATGTGGAGAGTTGGATGCCAGCTCAGGTAACGTCCTCGTCATCTGACCACGATTCAAAATGAAGAGGTCCGTCCCAAAATAGCCATTGTCTTGCTTTACAGCGGCACGTTAATATAACTAAACTAAAACTTGTGACATTTTGCTTCAATTCTCTGGTCAGTTCCATTTTTTCTATGTCATTTCTCACCTTCATGATTCAAATTCTTATGAAAATAGAAAAAAATGCCATATTTAAAAGATACAGGGGGCCTAATATACACTGAAGTGACAAAAGTCATGGGATGACTGTTAATATCTTGTCGGTCCTCCTTTTGCCCGGCGAAGTGCAACAACTCGACGTGTCATGGAGTCCACAAGTCGTTGGAAGTCCTCTGCAGGAATATTGAGCCATGCTGTCTGTATAGACGTCCATAATTGTGAAAGCGTGGATGGTGCGGGAGTTTGGTCACGAACGGACCTGTCGATGATGTCCCATAAATGCTCGATGGGATTCATATCGGGCGATCTAGGTGGCCAGATCATGCGCTGGAATTGTCAGGAATGTTCTTCAAACCAATCGCGAACAGTTATGGCCCGGTGGCATGGCGCTTAGTCATCCATAAAACTCCCATCGTTGTGTGGGTACGTGAAGTCCATGAATGGCTGCAAGTGATCTGCAAGCAGCTGAACATAACCATTTCCAGTCAATGATCGGTTCAGTTGCACCAGAGGATCGAGTCCATGCCATGTAAAAACAGCCCACACCATTATGCAGCCACTACCAGCTTGAACAGCGCCTTGCTGACAGTTTGGGACCATAGCTTCGTGGGGTCTGCGCCACACACGAACTCTACCATCAGCTCGTAACAACTGAAATCGTAACTCATCTGACCACGCCACGGTTTTCTTCTGGTCTAGGGACCAGTCGATATGCTCACGAGCCCAGCAGAGTCGCTGCAGGCGATGTCGTGCTGTCAGTAAAGGCACTCGAGTCGGTCTTCTGCTGTCATAGCCCAAGGAAGACAAATTTCGCCGCACAGTCCTATCGGACACGTCCCTCGTATGTCCCACATTGACTCCTGCAGTTATTTGACGAAGTGTTGCGTGTCTATCAACATTGACCATTCTACACAGACGACGACGGTCTCGGTCGTTAAGTGCAGGTGGTCGCCTACTGCTCTGTCCGTGATCGGATGTGATGCCTGAAATTTCATACTCTCGGCACACTCTTGATACTGTGGATCTCGTAATGTTGAATTCACTAACGATATCCGTAACGGAATGACTCATGCGTCTAGCTCCAAATAACATTTCACGTTCCGAGTCTGTTACTTCTCGTCGTGCCGCCATAAATCACGAAAAACCTGTTCACATGAATAACTTGAACACAAATGAAAGCTCTGGAAAACGAACTGCGCATTTATACTTTTTCGCTGCGATACTACTGCCATCTGTATATTTGCATATTGCTATCCCATGACTTTTGTCACTTCAGCGTATAAAGAAAAGGAATCTTCCTTTTCTTTCTGGTCTTTTATTTAATTTAGGAAATTTATTTTTCTTCAGAATAACCTGCATTTTTAAAATTTAAAGTATATTCATAATTTTACTTTTTACTTGATAAAACTTGGCTAGACCTGACTTACTCTTTCGAATCGAATTAATCTACTAATAAATCTTAACACTGATAACATTATCTATATATTTGTTTATCTTTCAGATCTTGAGCAACTAGCAAGTGGGATGTATTTAATACGTTTTTCTTTTCAAATATTCCTACTTCATTTATTTCTCATTAAGGTCCTAATTTCCTAATCATACTCAATCTTTCTTTGGTCAATTAATCATTGATTACTTATTTTATTTTATTTTTATTCATTTATTAGCATGTTCTAAAGATATTAAGATTTACGACAACAGATATTAAAAACAGAAGCCTGCGAAGCAATCAATGATGATCCTGAGCTGTGTATAAACAAAGAATTAATTCGTGTTTAAGTTTTGATGACTTCTAATTATGGAAAGTTACTTTTCTGAATATCGTTATCAGATCTGCATATCAATCAAATCGTTTACTTATCAAAAATTCATGAATTTCTCCTACGCTTACTCTCTGAGCAAACAAGAACAAAAATAAATTTTAAAAAAATTAAGAATACCATATTCTTTATTTTAACTTTAATTTTATTTATTTATTTGCTTTATTATTTTTATTTTAGTTTCGTTCAAAACATAGAAGTATGACAATGCTGTAGATTATTCACCAATAACTGTTTTATTTTAAAAATCTATTCTTAATTAAATAGCGACGATAATGCACATATAAAAAAAGAACATTTAAAATTATCGCAAATAACATACTTCTACATGTAGTAAATAAAAAACGAATAATTTTATACTAGAATCATTTAAAGCATTGTGAAAAATTATTAAAGCTAGAGAAATATTATGCAAAAATAAGAAATAACATTTTTTTAACATAGCGCATTTATTAATTTTTCAAATTGAATAAGAATAATTTTTGTACGTAATATTCTTCGAAGTTAATGCAAGTAAAGCTTAAGACTATACATTAATTTTTAATTCCTAATCTAACAGAAATTATGATAAGTTTTTTCTTAGTAAACTCTTATTATCCAAGAAACACACGACAATTTTGATAATTCTACGTCAAGAGCTTTGAAAGATTTATGTCGTAATTTACTGTTAACATATCAGCTTTTGCGTAACATAAAGTGAGATTTTTTTGGGAATTATTATAATAAACACAGCGACTTTAAGGAATATATCAAAAGAGAAGAGGTATAAAAAAAGAATTTAGGCTTTTTTCAAGAAAAAACTTATTTAGTATTTCAGTACTTCTCTTGATTAGTTATTGTTTTACAAAATAAGAAAATGCTCCAATACTGAAGGCGATTTATTCTCATATCATAAATGTGAGATTGATGTTGTGATATGCGCAAAACTGTGATATCATATGCACAGATTGATGTCGTAATATGCACAAGATTATTTTTTGGTATACACAGATAAATATTGTGATATACACAGATTGATATTGTTATATGAACAGATTAATGTTGTGATATGCGCAGATTCTTCTTATGATAAGCACAAGATTGTATTTTAATATGTACAGATTGATGTTGTGATAAGCACAGATTGATGTTGTGATATGCACCGATTGATGTTGTAATATTCACCGACTGATGTTGTGATATGCACAAGATTGTATTGTGATTTGTACAGATCGATGCTGTGATATGTACAAGATTGTATTGTATTGTATGTATGCACAGTTTGATATGATATGTGTGAAATTGTGCTACACTATCTGATGTTGTGATATACCCAAGATTGCATTTTAT
>JAOUZG010030231.1:0-12166 GCA_026289955.1 Argiope argentata
ATTTTCTTGAAATAGAACATGAAAGAAACCTAAGCAATACATTTTCTACGCTTCTTATTCTTTTACAAATTGAAATCCCATCTGACACAAAAGATAATGCAAAACAAAAGTCTCTAAAAGTTAGAAGCAAGTTGTAAGAAACGTCAACACATAGGACACCAACGATGTTCCAGTAACACAATGAAAACCAACAGCACATGTGAAAAATTCAATTCGATTCCTTCTGGAAGGACAAATTTTTCCTCTTTGGTATCTCTAGATACCGAATCTGCGTTTTAATGCATCACTGTTCTCATTCTTTATTCGAAAACGAACAAAAGAAAATACTTCTTTCTGATGATTCTATTTGTTTCCAGAAAATAGAATGTCAGAATTCACTGCAATTAATAATAGAATGATCAAGATTTTTTCTGGAATTTTCAAAGAACGTTTTACTTGCAGAAATGGCGCTGCTATTCTTTCTATTTTGAAACTGCAGTTGATATTTTAAATGGTTTAAGAAATGTTTATCTTCATAGCTATAAAATGGAAAGAAAAATCACCGATATGTCATTCTTAATGTCGATTCCAAATGTATCTAGGAGCTGTACTGTTTTCTATTGTCGGTTCTTTTGAATTACAAAATGGTTGCTCTATATTCATGAGTTGTGACTTAGAATAAAGAAGGTTATTTACAAAAATCGTTTTCATTTTTAGTGCTTGAAGTTAAAGCAAGATTAGTCAATAGTTTGTACAATTGTCAGCTGGTTGTTTTTTTAACAGAACTTTTAATCTTTAAGGACACACACAAATATTATCAACCTACTATGTTAAAGAGAGTTTTATTTATATAAATGACAAATAAAATAAATATAATTGATCATATCGAGGTTAAAATACTTTATTATTAAGTTTATTTATATATAAAATAAGTTTCTGTAAAAATCTATTAGAGGTAATCCAAAGACTCGAAAATAATCGATCCAGGTAATGCATTTTGAGTGATATATTATGTAAAACAGCAATAGAAAAAAGAGATTAAAATGATATCTCCTATGCATGTTTCAATGTATCATGTCAGAACATCATTTCTTGAACAGCCAAGCACCACGTGCTCGTGCGAGTTAAATTGAATTTTTATTCATTTTAATCGTTTCATTGAATGAGTCACTTTAGTATTGTAAACGATCCAAAAACACTTTGTCTCGAATTTATTGTTTTAAAAAAATATCCCATTTCCAATTTAATTCATTTCATATAATCACGTGCTCAAAATAACTTCTAGGTTTTATTTGCTGTAGTCATTAACTTTTTTTTCAGAGTTTTTGTAAATGCAATGAACATATTATTAAAAATTGATTTTTTTGAGATGCTCATGCAAATAATAAAATTTTTATTTTTCACATACGGATTTTTGTTGATTCCAGAAACCTCATCCAAAAAATAACATCATGTTCAGACATAATTATAAATTGTAATTAAAAGAGACATATATGAATTTCAAAGTAGATAAGCATTTTACATAATCTGATGCTATATTATTTAATATTTCGTAAAATTGTATGATGCTGCTATTATTTAATTCCATGCAACATTGTGCAATGTGAATGTGTTTTTGATGATATAGTGTCAAAAAGAGCATATGGCATAAAAGCAATATATTATAATGTGGATATAGAAATATTGATAACAGGAACGAAAAATTTGACAAAGAAAACTATGTTCAGGATACGTTATTCTAATTTATCTAGACTTATAATAAAACTAAATGTGTGTGTGTTTGTGGGGGGGGGGGTTGGCGATCTTCGTAGCCTTGGAGGTCAGGAATGTGTAACCTCGGATCCCTTTTTTATTTCTGAAGTAGAATTTTTATTATTAAATAGAAACTAATTTTCTAGCCAAAAAGTCTTTTCGTTTCCCCATCGCCAAATAATATGGTATCAGTAAACGCTAATCATAAGACATCAAATATTTGCCCAAGCTAACAAGGCTGGGTTTAATATGTTTTAGAACGATTATTTCAAATGATTCTGTCTGTTTCCTTAGTATTTGATGTATTTAAAATTAAACACAGTTAATTAATCGAGCTTTCTTACTCATTATGAGGTATGTATGAATTAAAATAAAACAGAATAAAGGGAATTACAAAATTCTAATCTGCCTAGCGTTATCCCAACTGGAGTAGAAAATTCCTGTATTTGCGTTACCGTAACTGACGTTGATAATGTATGCATGCACTTTGTGTTGACAACTGCATTTAAACGGATACGGACTTGACTCTGATTAATTTGGTTGCTGTTTTATTTGATTATATTTTATTACGCAATGTAAATAAATGGTTTACAGGTTATTTGTGTGCTTTTGTAATTCAATAGTATTTATGTTAGTTGTATATTTTCGGTACATGCTTATAGTTTTGAGTACATCATATTGTAAGTATTTTTCCCCAAGCTATCGAGGTTTATTGAAATTTTTTTCAGATATTACATTAATTAAGAAAGATATTTCTTAGCACACATAAGGTTTAAGTGCTCAGCGAGACTGCTTTCAGTACTCATACTAAAGAAAAAAGTTTAGTTTCAGTAAAAAAGGTAAAATTAATTGTATTTGAATCATTTCCATTTTAATTTAAAAAGTAAACTCTACGGGAGTTAACAGAAAATTAAAGACACACATATTACGTTGTGGCTGAAAGTCTTTCCGATATTATGAAAGAATTACATGATTATTAAAATTTGAAGCTTTAAAATAATTTGATGAAGAAGCTATTAAAATAGGAATTACATAAACCCTTTAATTACTATAATTTTAACGAGCATTCAGTTTGGTGAATCTGCTGGTCTCCAAAGGCGGCTAGTTGATAATAAAAAAGGAAAAAAACATGATAGACAATTTAGCATTATTTCCATACTAACTATTTTTCATTTACGTTCTACATCCTGGAAATAGTGAATATTTGGTTTTGGCAATAATCTAACAGTAGAAAAGGTGCTATCAGATACGTAGAACTGTAATAATTTCATATTATATATTAATATTATTATTGAATAAAAAATTAGGTAATCTGAAAAAAACAGGAAAATATATCTAAAAGTAAATATTGTATTCAATGCAGATATTTTATCAAAATGTGGCAAAAAAAGATATTCATCGTTCTAATTTGAAACGCAACAATTTTGTACAAACAAAGCAAGTCAGTACTCAGACGATTTATGATTTTTAGAACACATTGCGACCGGGATGAGCTGATTGGTAGAGCGTTGGATTTTTACTCCTTAGGTTATGAGTTCGAAAGTCACCGGCCAAGATTCCCCGAGTGCGTGGCGACTGGTGCTCGTTAAATCTGTTCGTGGTCGCAAAGTCTCCATGTCGAGAGTAATACCATTGGAGGTACTGGGTCAGAGGTGATCGTGCTCTGTTCCAGGTCTAAATTACGATCTGGGATGTATGAATGTAGTCCACCCCCTAAAAAGGGTTGTGACGTGTGGGTAGCTAAGTCGTACTCTTGTCCCTAGATGGCACTACTTGTAAAGATAAAGAGACGCATTTCTTAGGCTCAAAATCTGCCGATCGTATCAGCGAAGACTTATCCGCGGCAAATGCCATTAGTCACAGCAACACGCACAAAATACATTGTAACTAAATTAATAAGGATTTTGAAGTTATAAAAATTATGTATTTTAAATTTAAAAAATGTGTTAATTAATGCCCCTGTTTTCTTATATTTATTGGTTTATGAAAATACATTTAATATCAAACAGTTTTTCTACGATCACAAATTATTACACAGTTAGGATCAGGTAATGTAATTTTAAAATTTTATTCCTCTAAATTGCAAAAGGTATACTATTAGCATGGTTTTCTAATGAAAATGTGCCATCAGTTTCTCACTACTAAAACTATTTGGTACTTACGTATTATACCGTCTTCTCCAACAATCGACTACGGTTTAGTGACTTTTTGGCGACGGATTTAAATTTGGTGATAAAGACCAATGGATTACACCATTACCGGATTACCATAATTGGCGGTTTAGCAACTCATTGTTGATTACTTCAAATCTGGCGATAAAGTTGGGCGGTATAATACACAAGTACCAACTTTTTTCTATATTTCTATTTGTTTTATTTGTTAAAGGATTTAGAACTAGTAAATAATAGTTAATAGTTTCAATTCTCTAATATAATAATCATTTATAATTCCTTCAATATATTTCAGTGTAAATGAAATACTTCAAATAGTATTACAGTTTTTGCTACATAATTTATGATACAAAATCTAAGTATTTTGCTTCAATTTATTTTTTTAATTACAAAAATTATTATTTTTGATATGAAATATCAAGATATCAAGAATTTGATATTATATCAAGTTGTCTGAATTAAGAAACAGATAAAAAGATTAAAATGAAATCTACTACGCATATTTCAATATATCATGCCAAAACATAATTTCTTGAACAGGCAAGCACCACGTGCTCGTGCAAGTTAAATTTTTATATATTTAATTAAATATTTTTATTCATTTTAATCGTTTCATTGAATGAGTCACTTTAGTATTACAAACGATTTAAAAGACTTTGTCTTGCATTGATTGTTTAAAAAATATCACATTTCCTATTTATTTATTTCATCTAATCACGTGATAAAAATAACATTTGTCTAGGTTTTATTTGCTGTAGTCATTAACTTATTTTAAAAAATTGCAGCTTCTGTAAATGTGATGCAATACACTATTAAAAGCTGATTTTTCGAGATGCTCGTGCAAATAGTTAAATTTCAATTTTTCGCCAATGAATTTTTGTTGACGCCAGAAAACCTCATTCCGAAAACAATATTATGTTCTGACATGCAAATATTTTGCTTCAGTTTATCTTTTTTAGTTACAAATATCATGATTATTAATATGAAAGTGTCACTTAATATTCTACTATATCAAGTTATCTGATTTAAGAGACAGACAAAAACTAAAAATCAAATTTAAAGATAACAAATCTTTGTATTATTTTATTTTGACAAAAATGTTAATTTGCTAATGTTTATAGATGATTAGATTTTATTTAGCTTCAACAAAATGATAAAATGTGATATATTTTATCCAGAAGTTTCAGCAAAATTTGTTAATTAACTTCGCTTTGAAACAATATTACATTCTCTTGTCAATGAGCGAGTTTCCGTTGTGATAGCTTAATGAGTTTCTTAACATGAACGAATGAGCTTCGCTATTTGAAACTTTATTTTTCTATTTTCGTTAAGGCTCTTTTAAAATTATCTTTTCTCTGCTAATCAAAGGAGCAATCAGGATTTTAAAACTTTAAAAAGACATTTGTGTCACTAAAAGTGGCATTCCTTTTATGAACATAATATCAAAATAGAAAGATTTGCTTTTGATTTATAAAACAAAATGTGACATCTTAATCAGATTTACTGTTATTGTTTATATTCTAAAATTTTTCATCTTTGAAAGTAAAGGTTAGATTAAAGGATAACATTATTTAATCTCAGTAAAACTGATTTAAAAATAAGTAGTTGCTTTTTAATAGAAAATAGCTGCTATCTACTCTCAACGTTATCGGCATGTTTTTGCATTAGACATATATTAAGAGATCAAACACACCAATGCTTTTACAATTTACTTTCTTGTATGTGTAGTTTAAAAATTAGAAGTTATAGTAATTGTCAAAAAATTCAGAATGGGAATTTCGATGAGTATCCAAATTTTGGGTACTCATCCAATTTAATCCATCCAATTGAATCCCTGAGTTGAAATAAAAAAATTAATTTAAAAATAAGTAGATATTTTTTTAAAAAGAAAATAGGAACAATCTACTCTTAAAATTATCGACATATTTTTGTGTTAGATTTATATTATGGGATCAAAAGTATCAAAAATTTTACATTTTACTTTCTTGCATTTGTAGTTTAAAAGTTAGAAAGTATTGTAATCGTCAAAAAAATTCAAAATCAAAATTTTTATGAATATCCACGTTTTAGAACTCCCTCAGTTCAAATAAAAAATTAATTTAAAAATAAGTATATACTTTTTTAAAAAGAAAATAGGAACAATCTACTCTCAAAATTATCAGCATATTTTTGCATTAGACTTATACTTAATTTTTGTATTAGGCTTATATATATGGGATTAAAAGTATCTAAACTTTTACGATTTACTTTCTTTCACATGTAGTTTAAAAGTTAGAAAGTATTGTATTCGTCAAAAAAATCCAGATTCAAAATTTTTATGAACATCCACGTTTTAGATACCCATGAGTTCAAAAAATTTAATTTTTTTAAATTAATTAATTAATTTTAAAAAAATGTCCGTCTATCTGTCTGCGACAAAAATAACTCAAAAATGTTTTAAATTAGACAGTTTTTTTTTGAGGCAAATCCAAATACGACTGACAATCGGTCTATGCTTGTAGAAATACGTAATTGCGATCATTTAAAAAAAGCAATGATTTAAGTTTTTTTCATATAGAATTTTGTGTGTAGAATTGCAGTTTTGCATTAATTTTTTTCCTTTTAGTCAATAGAAAAAGTCGTGTCTAAGGCACAAATTCGTTTTTTGGATACTATTAAAGGCCCACCGGAGAATAGATATCAACGAAAACTTGCCAAAAATGACACCATAGATTCTGTAAAAACACTTAATGCAAGCCAAATTTTCATTTTTCCTAATGATTGTACGCTAATCCATGCTAGACCCCTTTTTTTCTACCCTTTGGCCCTAGGCCCGAACTCGCAATCTGAGGGTTTGTAGCCAAGTAACATAGCCACTTGATAAAAGCAATTGCTCGTGTACTGTAGATGTCATCGGGCTTATAATTCTTTCACCACATATTCTCCCACCCGTGAGTTGTTGGTGAGACGAACGATGCATTTGGTCCAAACATATGGCAAGCGTGTGTGAGAGTAGTTAGTGGTGATGTTGACTGTTGTATTTAATGCGAATGATGACTTTTTCTGCCCATAGATGGCGCCATAACAGCTAAAAAAGTTGCTTATTCCTAGGCGCTGATCGCGTCAGTTTTACCATTTTGGCGGATGTGTATTGCTCTCAGCACGAATTCGCTATCTGAGGGTTTGTATCCTGGTAACATGACACCAATTTAAAAGCTATTTCTTGTGTACTGTAGATGTTATCTGGCTTATAAAACTTTCACATCGCCCTCTTTGGCAAGACAAATTTATAAGTGAGTTTGCAAGAAAGTTTTAGGGACACCTCTCTGACTAGTTCACAGATATTACCAGAAAAGCTGAAATAAAAATCCTTTAAAATTGTGGATGTAATCATGTAGAAAATGCAAAGTATCTCTTAGTTTAATTTGAAAATTAGTCATTTATAGCAATGAAAATGGGCCATCATACAGGCTGCGTTCAAAAACTGATAATGAATAAAACAGATTTGGTGCAGATATTATTTTGAAATTTTCTATGACGTTCTATTCATTTTGAACAATACTTTTATGCAGTTTCGTATACATATGGCATTATAATAAATAATTATTTATTTTTTCCTTTTTCTTTGTTTATATTATGTTAAATGTATACTTCTCCAATCAAAATTTAGAAATTTAGGGAAGGCATGGCATATATTATTAGAAATTTATATTAAATCTGTATGAGTTCTATTTTAAAGGAATTATATATTCCTTGCAAATCAATATTCTACTAAATATAAGATAAAATTTTCCATGAAAGAGGAATATATTTAGTAAGTAAATTGTAGTCACCCATATTTTTCACCAAAAAATTTCGATTTTTTTTAAAAATTCCAATTCAATTTCGTTAAGATTCAGGAAGATATCGATAGTGCAGTTAACTGAAGATCGGTTTGCTTTCGAAGAAGTTTATGAAAAATTCATACGAATATCTTGCAAATTTAAATTGCTTAATCTTTTTCCTTTAAAATGATGTCTTAAAGGTAATGTTTAGTTTGAAAAAAAAATTACAGTGCTAAAATTAAACTTTAAATTACAAACATGGATTTGATTAGAATTTTAATTCATGAAAGAAAAATCCCTATTTACTACAAAAACATCTTCTAGTGGAAATCAACTCTCCATGATATTTTTTTAAAAATCTTTAATTGTTTAGAATATTTAGTTGGGATTGGCAACAAATTAAATAGATTTTCAGTTTTATTAGAATGAGATATTTAAAAGAAGTTTTCTGAGGTAACATAAAACACACGTGTTGTTATTGTTTTAATTGAGTTTGAAATTATTTCTAAAATATAAGATTTATTTAAGAAAAAATAATTACATGATCTTTTTGCAAGATCTTTCTTCTTTAACAAATGCAAAACAAAGTTCATATATGTACCCAAGCAAGATTTTCTAGACGTTATAAAAACTTAACTATTTAGTTATTAGTTTATTGTTAAATACATTTTTTGTCATTGTTTTGAAAGCTACCGTTCAATAAATGGAATTTTATCTTGTTAATGAAAACGATTTTTTCATTTTCTAATTTGCTTTTGCAATGGGGACATTTTTCTGATTTTGTTTACATTTATTATGATAAAGATAATAACGTATTTATCGAATTAACTATAATCTTTTATGTTCATTTTAAAAATGTTTAGTTTAAGTAATTTGATGTCGATATAATTGACATCATTACAATAACTTATAAATGGCAATTAATAGTTTTGCTACTTATTATCCTGATGCAATTAACTACAAGTAAACTGGTAATATGATCTGAAATATAAGGAAAAAAATTCTAATTTCATTCCTACTTTCTATTATTTATTATTTTTTTATGTATTCTTACCCCGAAACAATTATATTTAACAATACATTTTCCAGAAAATATTATAATATTTAAGAAATTTAACGTATTACTTCCATTAACCGTCGGGGATTTTTTGTGCTAAGCGTTGAATAAAAGCGATCAAGATTAACAATGCATTATTCCACAAGAAGAATAAGCAACAAAATATGGCTGGAATGTAAACAAAGATTATATTTTAAAAGATAACAATACAGAGATGAATTATTATCAACCAATAGCAACTGTACAACAACGTTCGAAGTGCAGTTAGAACAACATTCCAATGAAAAAAATTTGAATCTCAGTAACTCTCTACTGCTTGTATAGACTCCATGAAAGAGTATAACATTTTCTAGAATGATATATGGATCTTTATTCTTAATAGAGATAATACTATAATTCTTGTATTTTCAAGAACTTTCATTTTTGACTGCAAATTCATTGCCAAATGATTGCCGATGGGGGTAATCAATCTGCGAACCATTAAAAATGTTTGAAAATCTCTCTTCCATATTAAAATTGCTATCAATGGAGAAGAAATACACATTAAAAAACTCTTTTTTTGTGAGAAATTGCAATAAACAGTATCTTTAGAAATAAAACATTTAAAGAAAGGGTAACATAAATATAAAACACAATAATATTTTAGCCACTTAATTATCTGATCAAATTATTAGCATTTAAGGAGAACATTTCATAACCACTATTTTTCTTCCACTTTACTACGATTTCTGTGTATTTACATAAATAGAATGTTTTATATTCATTTTCTGAGATAAACAAGTTGATTTATGAACCCTAACCGTTTATTCCACAAAGTACAGATGTAAATCCTTAATTGACTTATTTCACAAATTGGCACTCTAGGCAGTTATAGACTGACAGTTTAATGCTGTTTACTAAAATAATTTCTGTTCCAAAATCACAGCAAAAGAAAGGACAAATTTATTGAACTTACAAAATGGCTTAGTGTGATTACATCTTTATAGTTTCATACTAAGAACTGAATTGATAAATCAGAATATTTGCTCCACTGATGCGAATATTTGTTCCAAACGATATACTAATAATATATCGTTTGCTTGAATGAAGGAAATTATTCAGGAGTTAAATTAAGTGTCACAATGAGTTACGAATTTCGATTAAAAAAAGAATATTGGACTTCATCAAGAAAAATCATCGTTACAATCTTTGAAATTATGATGTAAATGAAAGATTGGAAAGTTAATTAAGCTTCAAATTGTCTCATTTAGTTACAATGTGTTTGCTGGTTGTTTATTTAGGGAGTCGGGAGATTCTTTAAAAGATAAAAATTTTGTGCAAGACATGAAATGAACTAAATATATGAAGACTCTGCTAGGGTTTTATTGACTAATGGAACTAAGTATTAACTTTGAATTATTATTGTTTATCCATACTTTACCTAATTTGATTGAAAAAGAATTTTCGTATTTTGAAACCAGATAATCCGAGCTAAATTTCTTTTATTGAGTGAAAGAATTTCAAAACAGTTCTATAAAGTTTCCTTTACAGATACAAACTTAAGTAGTAATAGAATAAGTATAATACGTTTATATAGTAGCAAGTAGAATACTTTTATATAGTAGTAAGTAGAATACTTATATACAATAGTAAGTAGAATACTTTTATATGGTAGTAGGTAATAAGTAGAATACTTTTATATAGTAGTAGGTAATAAGTAGAATACTTTTATACAGTAGTAGAATACTTTTATATAGTATTAGGTAATAAGTAGAATACTTTTATATGGTAGTAAGTAGAATACTTTTATATAGTAGTAAGTCGAATACTTTATATAGTAATAAGTAGTAGGTAAAATACTTTATACAGTAGTAGGTAGTAAGTAGAATACTTTTATCTAGTAGCAAGTAGAATACTTTATACAGTAGTAGGTAGTAAGTAGAGTACTTTTATATAGTAGCAAGTAGAATACTTTATATAGTAATAAGTAGTAAGTAGAATACTTTATATAGTAATAAGTAGTAAGTAGAATACTTTATACAGTAGTAAGTAGTAAGTAGAATACGTTTATATAGTAGTAAATAGTAAGAAGAATACTTTTTTGAATACAAAATTTCCTTCATAAAGATTTTGTTTCGAAAATAGAATACTATTTATTAAGAGAAGCTGAAGCAATGAAAAAGGAAATGGCGAATAGAAACGTGTAATTAAAAATTTAGAAATTGTAATAACATTTTTAACACAAAATGCATTGATGAAAAATAAACAAATGTAATGATTAATGGTTAATAAAAATAAATAAAATAAGATATTAATAGTAAAATAGTGCAGTAACCACAATAGAGAATCATGATACTTTTGATTGATATTTGGATAATGTTATTTTCATTAATTCAATATCCTAAGTAGTTTTGTATTATTTTATTATCATATATATTTTTTGTCTAGGTTTTGCTTTCGTATTTTTCATAAAAGTAGGTATTTTGATGTTTACGGTAACATATGGGGGGTAGTTAATTTCTAAAATAAATATTAAAAATACTCATCAGAAATTGCTTTTCTCTTTATGAATTTTATGTTTCTATTCTACAAATAAATTGAATTTCTTTTTAATTATTAAAAATTAATACCATTTCACGGTGTGTACCTATTTAGAAACTGCTGATTATTTTCCAGTTGTAAATCGGTAGATAAGATACACCACAGCATAAAACAATATGCAATTAGTCACCAAATGCTGGAAAGTTTATCTCTTGACAGATGTGTCATATGCAGCGATTTCATATCCATTTTTCATTGTCTTTTGTCTGCTTCATTAAGAAACTTTGCCTGAAAAAGGCAATTTGTTCTCCGTGATAACAAACGAGTTCTCGTGAAGAAATGTGTTTCCGTATCTGTCTTATCCATGAAGATAAACAAGTGTATATTTAATTCACTTCTTTTGTTTTATACATCACAAAATATAAATAATACTTTTGAGTTTTGAGATTAATAAATCTTAAAATATCATACCATTTATTATTTATTTTTATATGGGCATTTGACATTTCCATGTTATAAGCAACAAGAAGAGTAAATTATCTTATGAAGCATTCTAGCCTAATATTCATTAAAGCAGGGTTCTCCAAAGGTGGGTCGTGATCTTTAGGGATTCGTGGGATGTGCCCAGGGGGGCTGCGAGATGTGGAAGAAAAGTCAAAAGAAAATTAATTTATTGCTGTAGTTTTCATTAAAAAAAGAATACGCATAAAGCTTTTAATACACATACAATTTGGTTTTCGTGTTCTATTAGTTAATGGAATACATGAGCTCGTTTGGAATTAACCAATTTTTTAATGTCTGGAATGAGCCTTGTAACACACAGAACAATGTCTTTTTCCAGTGTCAAACGATTTCTTTATTTTGTTTTTAAATTTATCATAAAA
>JAOUZG010030231.1:12566-26038 GCA_026289955.1 Argiope argentata
CAGACAAAGATGTACAAAGAAGTCTTGGAAAAACGCAATGAATTTATATCAAAAATTAGAGAATTTGACGTAAAAACATTTTCCCAGACGAAAATCTTTAAAGACAACATTCCTTTACTACTCTTCGCTTTGAAGGGCCTTGCCTAGAATTTCATTTCCTTTCCATTCTGGACATTTTGTCTCTTGGAAGAATATTTGAACAATCTGTGATGTGACTAGAATGAAATTTTTCCTAGAATTTGCTTTTATTACTTTCTCTCCTGCGAAGAATAGAGAAATATGAAAATTGCAATCGTTCAAAAATTCGAAAAAGATACCTTTTTCAATTTTATCAACTCATCTGCAAAAACAACATCTTCAAACTGAAACGAGAACTGAAAATAAAGCGGGAGTGAGTAATTGTGCATGATTCTTAAGGCAACATTATAAATCATTAAAAAAGTCAGGGTAAAATATGTTAAACAGGAACATGACTGTTCCTCTATTCCTACATTTGTAACACTTTATCTCAAAAGGGTAATGAGCCAGACAGGAAATATTTCATACTTTAATTTTATTCTAATATTACAGACTTGACTGAAGAAAAGTAATCAAACAACCTAAAAGAAGGTAAGCAAAATACATTCTCCCCCTTCTCAATTAAATTACAAAAATATTGTTACAAAATAGTCCTTAACACTATTTTTGATAGGTGTAATGTAAAAAAAACCTAACAAGCTCTCTAACGAATAGTCATATCGTTGGATCTCCGACCCTTCCTAAGGTACACAGATAAATAATTCTGAATTTCCAGAAAGCATCTACAAAAAATTTGTTGGGAACTGCTGTTTGGCTCTAAAG
The DNA here is from genome assembly GCA_026289955.1 of Argiope argentata. NCBI lineage: Eukaryota > Metazoa > Arthropoda > Arachnida > Araneae > Araneidae > Argiope > Argiope argentata. The sequence continues at coordinate 13,407 of JAOUZG010030231.1, forward strand.
GCCACGACCGCCCACAGTTCAACACTTTCCGTAATAAGTACGTCCCGTCTTCGATGGAAGGAGCCAGCCCTCCACATATTAGTGTACCTTTCACGTTGGCGAGATCCAATCACCATGTCAGAAGCATCTCATCCACATTTCGCGATGCCACTGGGGGTATCAGTGATAGATGATAGAGTTTTATTCTATTTAAAAACCCAAAACACAGCTAAATGGTACACAAAACAAATCACAGCCAACGGAGCCCATGGCATCCGTTGGATTTTTGGTTATAGTTTCAGCGCTGGGTTTCGCTTCATTTTATGATATACTTCCAAAATACCTCTCGGCATATTTTTTCTGAATTAGCTGAAATAGTAAGAAGATTAGAAAGATTCAGATCTCGGCATAAAAACTGGAGAAATAATACTCTTGAAGACAAAACACCAATCAATGAAAACAGCAAAAAGTGGAAGCAGCAATAGCAATTGAGTCTTACTCTTGATGAACAGCAAAAGATTTGATAATCTACTCTTTTGTTGCGCGTATTTAGCAAATAAGAATTCTGAATAAATTAATAGGATGTATTAGTATAACAAATCGTTGTATGCCAGATAAATTTTCACTTCTACACACTTTCAAAACAGCATCTTTTAACAAAGTAATGAAATCTCCGGGAAATTACCTTTATAGGATTAACTGAGGAATGATTATATATTTTTGAATGCATTTTAGAATATACTTGATTCAAAACCAATTTCCAAATGATGTTAATAGTGCTTTCTTTATACATTTTTAAAGATATTCATAAGCTTAGTACGAATATACTGAGCACAAACGAAGAAAAGAAGAAATTTAAAATAATCTTTAATTTTTTGCTGGCACTAAAACAAATAGTCTAAGGTTTCTAAAGATTTTTTTTCGGTCATGGAAAAAAAATTGCTAAAATAGTATTTACATTCTCGTTTATGCACAACTTTTGCTCACAGCTACATTTAAAATCCACAATTGAGATTTCTTTTTGGAATTCTGAAATCTTTCCAGTTCAATATGCATATTTAAGAACGTAATTTTTCTTTTATTCTTTCTAAAGTTCTTCCTACAAAAGAAAAACAAATATTTTTATTCTTTCTTTTGAGATTTTAGTTACAGTTGTTGTAAATCAAAGTAGTTTAAGATGACTCGAAAATCAATTATATGAATTTATTTATGTAAAACCTGCACGAAACTATTTTCTTCTTTTGGAAATTTTGTAATTTAGCAGTAAACGTGATAGCCCACTCAAACATATAACTTTCTAGTTCCATTATTTTATAAAATACATTGATCAAGTAGAGCTCTTTAATATCTAAAGAAGTCATATTGTTACAAACTACTTTATGCTTCACGTATATACAAAGTTCATTTGGTTTTAAACAGTATATACATACTCCTAACTTGTGGTAAGATTTGCTGCCTAAATATTAAATATATATATACTAGCATTCCCGTACCCGGCATTGCTCGGGTAATGGAATTAGCGGGGGATAACAGTGCTTTGTGCACTTAGTTAACGAAAATCCCCTATAATAATTACTTATTACCAATTTTTTCTAATTTTGCGAGGGTCCCTTGGCCCCTGTACTCCTTATATATATACCCTTGTCCTTAACCGGTCCTTAACGATCCTTTTAAAGTATTGATTTTCTTTATAAACGCAAGCCATCCACATTTTATTTTTATACCTATGTTTAAGCAAGAACTTCTTAATATACAGCATTTTCGGGGGGTTTTCTGGTGCTGAAATTATTAAGCTGCTAGATGAACTGACTCTAGAGAAAGCTACATAAAATTGGCCGTTTGAAAAACAGTCTCCTCTTAAATTGATCCCTGCTACTTTTAATATTTGTCCTTGTAACTTATTAATGGTTATTGCAAAGCAAACTTTTACAGGAAACTGCACTCTTCTAAATTCTAAAGGATAGTCCGACGGAATTAGTGGACTGTGGGGTATTAAACCCAACACTCCTCGAGCACATCCAGTAATTATCTTAGCTTCGATTATATATTTATTAAGTCTAGTCACTTGTAGTCTGGTGTCATTGACTAACTTTGGTGGGCAAAGTTTTCGTAGTAGCATTACTGGTGTCCCAACTTTCAGGAGAAGTATGTAAAGTGGGAAACCTGGAATGAATTCATAAGACTCGTAATTTTTGCTGGATTGTTTTCAAAATTAATCATGATGTGCCAAAGCAATGCCAAATTATAAAAAAAGTATAGTCTCATTTTTATTTATCAATGGATTAGGTTTGTAATGCTGAAGAGGAAAAATCAATAAATGACAAAAAAATTTAATGCCCAATTTTTTATCAGATTTTTACAATCTTTCACTCGATTTTGAAAAATTTATCCAATTTTATGCAAAAAAATTGATTAAGTTATCTTGGAAAAGTTTCCGTGTAGTTAAATATGAAAACAAAATTTCGCCTCTTCGTTAAAAAATTCGTCAAAAATTCAGTTTTAGAAATTCGATTTTTTAAAATTGTATTGCAGCATACTTCATCGTATTGTCTTTCAGGAAATATATTTTGTGTATTTTCCCAGCTAAGCGTCTATTTTATAGGGCCGTTAAGTAATAGACCCGCCAAAATGGACTTTTAAAAAAAATCGATATTTAATTTTTGCGTCGATATTTCGTAAAATAAATTATACCTCCGTGGTCTACGATAAAAAGTCCATCCGATTCCACAGCGTTATTGAGTATAAGTTGAACGGACGTGTAACGATGGCAATTTTAAAAACACGGTTTTACAGGACGAAACGGTAAACATGAACGATCGCTGTTCCCGAAGGTCGTGTTTCACTCGGAAAGTAACATTACGGATTTTAATTTCACAGAAATTAAGGGGTTTTAATTATTTTCTCCCGAACTAATTGATATTTCGAAAAATAAACTATCCTAGCTTTTAAGTTGGATGAAACTTCAAGTGGTGTGTAAATTTTATTAAAATCGGTTTAGTAGTTTAGGAGTCCATCGCGGTCAAACAGCGTGACACGTAATTTATATATATTAAGATATTAAATTTTCTGAAATTTTACTTTAATTAAGATGTCCAAGATATATGTGGATAGTTTTATTACTTTTTTCCAACACGAATTGTCATAAAAGCTTTTTTTATACGAATTCCTAAATATAATACCAGATGATGCAACCTCTAAAACCTCTATTTTCTAGATAAATTTCAAAACTTCTGCTTACTAATGCTAGCAGTGAAAACTTGAGATATCTCAGAAGCCATAGAAAACTCTGCCAATTTCGAAAGTTATTTCAGATGAAAGGTCATGACCTCGATGTCACCAACGACTGCTTCCTCTTTCCACCACTCCGAATTTTCTATAAAATTTTAAAATGTAGCTTCATTTTACATTTTCATAGCGAAAAATCCCTCAATGTTTTCAATATGAAACCCAATATTAATTACAATTGTTTTGTTTTTAATTTTATATCACGATCACTGATATTCCATTACAGAAGCACCACGCAACTTTCCTAAAATCTTAAGGGGTATCATAAGATCGAACATAGCAGAATACCTAGCCACAACATCTCGAGAGATAATGCCGAACAGTTTTATAATAGTTTTATTTTATTATCGCAATTTCATTTTACATATGTTTTTTATGTTATGATTTTTATATTATAGTTTCATTTTATTATTGCAATTTCATTTTATATTACGTTTTTTTATATTATGGTTTTTATATTACAGTTTTATTTTATTTTACGTTTTTTATATTGTGGTTTTTAAATTACAACTTTATTTTATATTACGTTTTGTGTATTACAGTTTTATTTTATATTACGCTTTTTATATTATGGTTTTTATTTTACAGTTTTATTTTATATTATTTTTTTATATTACAGATTTATTTTATATTACGTTTTTTATATTACAGTTTTATTTTATATTACGTTTTTTATAGTACAGTTTTATTTTATATTAAATTTTTTATCTTACAATTTTATTTAATATTACGCTTTTAATATTACAGATTTATTTTATAACGTTTATATATAACGTTTTTATATTACAGTTTTATCTTATATTACAGTTTTATGTTACTGTTTTTGTATAACATTTTTATTTTATATTACATTTTCTTATATTACAATTTTGTTTTATACTAGCTTTTACCCTCGACTACGTACGCATGAAAAAAAAACACAGCTAACCTGAAAACAATTTATTTACAGTGCGTACCTGAAATAAAGCAAAACAGAAAATCAAGTCTGTATTTCTTTAAAGTAAAGTCAAATCTATTTTACTTATCGGTCGAGATTGAGATAGCTACAACAATATTATATGCATAATTTTTAAACTTTTAATTAAAAGGAAAATACAGCTGTCAACAATTACAACTCATTACATATGCATGAACTTTCAACGCCAATTGGGGCAACGCAAATGCGTAAATTTTCTACGCCAATTGAGGGAATGCAATACATATTATAAATTTTTAATGTTCTTATTTCTGTTTTATTTTAATTCAAAAGTACATCATTATAAATCCGAAAGACCGATTAATTAACAATCTTTAATTTTAAATGCATTAAACAATAAGAAAAGAGTCAGAATCGTTTGAAATAATCGGTCGAAAACATATTAAGCCTAACCTCATGAAGATTTTTGGCGTGAAGAAATGAAGATTTTTGGCAGGAAAGTAAGAAAAGTGTCTTTTTTACTTTTATTTTCCTCGTAATTTTTCATTTTGTTATCTCAGTAAGAACCTTTTCCTGTTTTAACGAAAATATTAAAATTTTTATTTCAATTTAATGTATTTATACTATAGTTTTATTTTATATTACGTTATTTTATTTAATTTTTATTTCATATTGTTGTTTTTTATACTATATTTTTTTATTTTATATTACAGTTTTATTTCTAATTGTAACCATTACAAGCAAATAAAACTGTTCTATATTTGTTGTGCAAGCATAATTTAAAATGTCTGTGATAAAATCTAATTCATTAAAGTTGGTGTTCATGATTACATTAATGCTATATTTTAATGACCGAACGCCGTTGGCGACAGATAATGTTATTATCATAATATACTTAGTTTTACCTTATAATATGTTTGCAACGTAAATATTCTTTCAAAAATAATAGCAAAATTGTTTTATTCCTTCTTAGATTTAATTAAAATTGGAAGAGTTTTTAGGCTTAATGACATGTACATACATTAAAGCTACATTCACAAAAAAAAATCATATTTTCAAAATACGAGTAATTAAAATCTCGAAAGTAATTTGTTTATATTAATTTCAATAAATTTTAAACTTCAAACAATAGCATTCCACTTAAAAGTAGGGAGGGAAAAAGTTTCAAAATTATCCCAAGTTTACAATAACTGAAGGTCTTTGCTCTTTATATCTTCATATATAATACGAATAAGACTTCAAAGAAAGTCTCTCTTATTGCACAAATTCACGGGACATGATTAAATAATCTCTCTATAATAAATAAATGTAGCTTAAGAAAGGAGAAATGTAAAAATGAAAGTTGGGTTAAAATTTTATATTTTGTGGAAAGTTCTTAAAATTTAATTAACTCAAATGTGAAAGTGATCTTTGTTAAGTACCGTTATTCTCTAAAGGTAATAAAACTTTCAACAATGAAGTATTTTTCTTTAATTAATGATGTTATTTATGACATGCATTAAAATGAAACATAAAAGTCTGTTTTAATTAAAGATGTTATTTAAAGAATACAAGGAGCCAACTTTTATTTTTATTTCAAAAGCTGGATTTTTGTAGGTTGTTGATAGAGTGCTAATTTGGACATGTCGAGTACGGTTTCTTAGAGGCGAAATATTCATAAATTATGTTTTTTATTGTTGTTTTTTTAATTATGGTAGCACAAAATGAGAAAAAAATGTGAAGAACATTTTTTTAATTTAATTAAAATATTTAATTAATTTTAATGACTTTTTATTTAAAAGGGGTCCTAACTAAGCGTTTAAATTTTTTTAGAATAACTAGCGTATATCATTAAAATAACAATGCACTGTCTGAAACACATTCCTGACATGAAAGTTTAGACATAAAACACCAAGTTTTAAAGGACAAAAAATATTAAAATGCTAGTTTATACCTCGCTGTACATTAAAATGAATAAAAATAAATAAATTATTTAAAATGAAATATGCTATGCATAATTCAATGAATCATGTCAGAGCATAATTTCCGGAACGGTCAAGCATCACGTGCAAATAAAATTATATTTCATTCATTTTAATTATCTCATTGAAGGAGTCACTTTAGTATTGCAAATGATCCAAAGAATTTTGTCCCGCATTTATTGTTTAAAAAAATATCGTATTTTCTATTGGTTTCATTTCATATAATCGCGTGCTCAAAATGACATTTTTCTAGGTTTTATTTTCTGTAGTCATTAACTTATTTGTTTTTTAATCAGAGCCTTTGTTAAAGCGTTATTAAAAGCTGTGTCACGCGTTATTAAAAGCTGATTTTTTAGATGCTCTTGCAGATAATAAAATTGTTATTTTTTGCCTACGGATTTTTTTTTTTTTTTTGACGCTACAAATCTCATTCCCAAAACATGTTCTGACATGATAAAAATGTGATATTGTTGGTATCAATGCAAATGTTGTACAAATAATAATTCTTTTGGGTAATGGAAATTAGAAAGTCTCGGCAATTCCTCGTATGCTTTCAATTTCTGTAACCACTGAGAGTGATGTAGTTAAGATTATTGGTGCTGTCATTGATAGTTTGTAGGCAATTGATTTGGTGTACTTCCAGCCGAAGTAGATTAACAAGGCTGATTCGCTGGTGTCAAGTTTGTATATTCTACTATACTACGACCTCTTTGTGAATGCGGAAAATGAAGATTAAGAGCAATTATGACCAAAATAACGAATTAAATGTAACGCCGTCTACGGCATCATTAGAGTCTTTCCGACTCGGTATTGCAGAGTGATTAAGAGTCGCATTAGCTCAAACTGAAGTTCCTAAAAGATTGTAAAATTTCAGCTGATCCACTGAGTTTGTATGTTCTAACATGCTAATATTACTCTAAAGTCTTTGCCAATGTGCAAGATGACGATTAACAGCAATTACAACGGAAATAACAAAGCATCTGCAACGCCATCTATGGTATCATTAGAGTGTTTCCGACTCGGCATTGCAGAGTGAATAAGAGTCGTATTAGTTTAAACTGCTAATCCTAGAAATTTGTTAAACTTCAGCTGAGATACCGTGTTTGGCTGATTCGCTGAGTTTGTATATTCTAATACTACTATATCTTTCAAATGCACAAAGTGAAGATTAAGAGTATTTAAGATCGAAATAACAAAACATCTGCAACCCATCTACGGTATCAAGAAAGTGTTTCTCACTCGGTATTGCAGAGTGATTAAGAGTCGTCTTTGCGTATACCGCAGTTCCTAGAAGATAGTAAATCTTCAGCTCAGATACTGTGTTGATCTGATCCACTGAGTTTATATACTCTATCATGCTAATGTTACTCTACTAGCGTACAAAATTAATATTCAGAGCGAGTACATTTGAAACCTTTTGCATCTCTGTCAGCCATTTTAAATTGATAATCCCTATTGGTATTGATAAGTTGTTTAGAGCTATCTCATTGAACCCAATATGTCTCAGTAGTTTGCAAAGCTTCAGCTAGAATACCCTGTAAAAGAGGACTGCTTTTTTAGGTTTTATACAAAACTCATTGTTTGAAAAATGGTTTTTAAATTCAATATTTTCAAAAAAAAACTTTTTAATTGTCAAATTTTTGTCAAAATAAAAAATTTCTATTAGGAAAAATATTTAATTTAATTTGTATAAAATAACAAAAAAACGAAATCAATCGTAGTTATCAAAAATAAACCATCATATCGAAATCAATCAAAGTTAAAATATGTAAAAATAAATTAAGAATTACATATGAATATTACTTAATAATAATATAAACTAACAAAAACTCAAACAAAAATTTAAAATAATATTTATAATATTTTCATTAATTTTAATTTCTTATGATAAAATAGATTTTTAAAAAAATATCCACTGAATTGTAGGTAAGTCTTGTTCTTATTTTGGAAAAAAATATTGCTTGAATTGGAAAATACTCATTTACAAGTTACTGAGTTTGGCTTCACAGTTTTCATAGTATCAAATCATAAATCGTTTTTTCTCAACCTGTGTTTTATTTAAAATCCCATTAGTCAGAAGTTAGAACTTCTTATTTAACATTAATTTTTGTCATAAGAAATTTGTATAGTAAATTTAAAGTTTAAAATGTAAAATATAAAATACAAACACAAAAATTAGAAATATACTTAATACTTGGGTTATTTTTTTATCAAAAATAACTTTATAGTTTTCTTATTTTTTTTTTTCAAATATGATAAAAACCGGTTTTCAAAAAGAATAAATTTACTTTACAAAACCGGTTTTAGAAAATCGTCAACCACTTTTGTTTTTTATCTAAGAGTTAACAATCAACATTTATCAAACCTATAATTTTTCAATACGTTCCAGTTTATTGATTTAAATAGAGTCAATTGAAATAATATTCTTATTTTAGACTATAAATCACAATAAATATGTTTTATTTATTTCAACATGCGTGATCCAAGAGTGATGTTTGGAAACTATTTTGCTTGTTAATATTAGCTGATGAAAATAAATATGATTGATATTGAAGCGGAGTTCATTTATAGAGAAAAACTATATAAATATTTTAGAAAAATATAAATCGTTTGGTTAAATTATCTGTGAAATAATATACCTCAGAAAGATGAAATATATAAATATAATTTACCGCCTGATAAAGATATGTTTTAAACTTTGCTATAGAAAACTTGTTATGAATAAATAAAATAATTAATTTCCTACGAATAGCTAATTAAAATACATGAATTGGTGATAATTGTTTACAGAAAATTTTTCTACTAGTATATTTTTGTGCAAAAAAAAACATACCAAAACAACAGTTGTAAAATTAATCGGCTTCATTCCTAATTTTAAGTCACTTTGAAAAATTGATTCAATGGAGAACTATACAATTGGGAGTTTTACAGTGCTTAAACTGCTACATCTTAAAAAACGATTTCTACAGTAACACTAACCTAAATGTGAAAAGTTAAATACCTCGTAAGGTAAAGTTTTATCTCTCCATTAAAAACTAAGTATCCAGTTGAGTTGCTTTTTACAGCCTTACTTCTAGTTTCTTAAATTTTTAAAGAAGTTTCCTCATTTTCATTTTTTGTCAGAGAAAAGCAAAACCTCGTTTCATGCGTTGACCATAACAATTTAAAGAGCTTTTAACACAAAGTAAAACAAATGCCTTTTAAAGCATAGGGCACGTCATTTATAAAAACTAAACCGACATAAAATACAAAATAAAAACTACGCTGACAAAGAATAATTAATATGCATTGATATTTTTGGAAGTTATAGCGAAAAAAAATTCCGAATTTTATTTAATTCTTAATTAATTCACCTTCTAACTAAAAACTGAGAAAAAAGTATCACCGAGGGATATTCTAAATCTTCAAGGTACACATGTGCCAAATGTAGTATCTGTAGGTCTGACGGTCTATCTGGTAGAGCGCCAACACGCTTGTTTTTTTAATCAGATCTTTTGTAAATGCAATAGCAACATGTTATTAAAAGCTGACCTTTTGAGATGCTCGTGCTGATAATAAAAGTTTTATTTCTCCCTTACGGATTGAAATTTTTATTTTTAGCCAGCTGTTTAAAATTTTTATTTTTCACCAACGGACTTTTGTTGACGCCAAAAACCTTGTCCCAAAAACAACATCATGTTCTGGCAGGATATTAAAAGAAAATTTTTAATTCAGATTTTATTGTTAACAAAATAAAGTAGGAATATCTATGTAACTTCCATCTGCGATAAAAAATAGGAAATCGTCGTTTTGCATTTTTTTTTTCTATTGTACTCAATTCAAAAATACGTTCGCTTTCCTTGAAATTGTATAAATTTAATAAAATCTGCATTGAATTTACATAATCACAATACAATAGTTCGTTATCCCTTTCAAAACTAAAGTGTGAAGTGTAAATTTTAAAACATATTTCCTATTTTATTAGAAGTAGGAATATTTTGCGATATGCATGAAACATAAATAAACTTAACTAGTTACAATGACATATATATTAGAAAATCAAAGCGGTTACTTTCAACACACGATTAATCAATTAAATATCACTATAGATAAAATCCTTAACGAATGCTCCGATTATAAACGCTATAAAATATATCGTAAATGCTTTATTTCAGAGATGCATTAGTTTATAGCATTATTGAAATATCGAAACAATAACGTAAGCTTTTCCTCTAGGCAGGTGCCTGTGAGGATAAATAACTTTCTAAATTAAAACGCTTACTAACGGCAGGTGATAAACGTTCGCCAAAGTTATAAACAATTTCAGAAAGAATTCAGTTATTCTCAAAACTAATGATACCAAAATGTCGTTTGGTGTTGGTACTTTCATAATGTCTTTTGGATAGAATGCAGCGGTTGATTTTAAATAGCAATAAATTTTGAGATTAATTGTGGTTGTTTTAATTTCGATAAAAATATCATTTAAATGGATTTGTTGTAGAAATTATGAATGTTTAAATTCTATTTGACTAAGGAATAGAAATATATTAGAGATTATAAAATATTTTTTTACTCGCTCTTCTTAGAATTGCAAACGAAACGTAAAATTCGAGATTACCTGAAATAAAAAAACTACATTTTTAACAATATGTCTACCCTTATGCTTATTTATATTTCTGAAAATGTCCATCTTCTTGACCTAGATGGAAAAAAAGTTTGTATGTAAACTCTCGAACAAAATTATGTATTAAATTTTGGGAGATGCATAGGAAATATATTTTCTCGTTTGCTCTAATGCAAATAAAATCCATAACAACAAAACACAAAACATTTAAGTAGATGAAAATTCACCACAGAACTTTAACATTTAAAATAGGTATTTTTATTATACACTCATACTCAAAATTTAAAGATAATTCAGAGTCAAGCGGAAATCGATCTATAAAATACATATATCACCTGTAAAGATGACTATACATATCTCAAAAATCATATGCAAAATTCAGGAAGCTTTAGATGACACCGATAATACGTCAAAAGGTCAAGAGTGTCAGGAATACAGGGAAAGAAATAAAAATTTTCACAAATGCTTTATGAAAGAATATGTGTTTCTGCAAAAAGAGAAGTTAGTCTTTGGTCCAGACTTGACCTGCATGTTCCAATTGGAACCATGGCAAATCAAATCTATCGGGACGTCATTCTGGAACAACGTGTACGTTTGTTTCGGGATCCATGTGCAAAGAATTTGGGTTTCTGGATGACAACGTCCGTCCTCACTGTGCAAACAACGTAAACGTATATCCTCGATCAGACGATATCACCCGTATGGACTGGCCAGCAATCTCGCCACACTTGAATCAGGTAGAGCATGTGTGGAACATGCTTGGCTGATGAGTTTCAGAGAATTAACCACCTCCTACATATCTATCGAAACTTTGGAGATTAGTTCTTGATGAGTAGTGTAATATTCAGATCCATAATTTTATATTCAGGAAGCCTAGGCGTTGCACAGGCTGTATTGCATCGTCTGAGAGTCATACTATGTATTAATAATCATGCAAATAATTTAATAATGGTTTTTGCAAATACGTTTCTTTATTCGTAATTTGCTCCAGGGAGCAAAAAATCTCAATTTTTATTAATGGCATCTAACATAGAGCATCGTTTTTTTTCTTTTTACCTTTAGTTTAATAAATATTCTTTACAAATTAGCAAATTTTCTTTTGCTGCTAACTCTTTCTTTTCCTGTACATGAATTATCCTTAATTTATGTGCATGAGTGTATTTTGAGCAAATCTATCTCGTTTCGGTCTTTATTTCTGGATGTAAACCCAGTAACTCATAAACGAAATGTTTTAAATGAATAAAATTCGTTATTAATTTGTAACTATATCTGTAGCTTTTATGTCAGAGTTTTGTTACAATTGATAAGCAAAAGTATTCCTAAAAACATATTTGCACAAAACTTTTTTAAAAAGCTTTAAATTCACTCCGAAATTTTACATTTCGTCACTTTTTGTCCATTAATACAATGCAAGGCATTTAAAGTCATAAGAAAGAAATGGAAGATAATATCTTTATCGGAGATAATGCGAGAAAGTTTCACGGTAACCACTTCTGCTTGTTCAGTAAGCTCCTATTAACTAAGAAATAAATGCATATTACCTATTCTACATCTAGATGAGCATTCTATTCAATAGAGCAGATATAGTATCACCCTGTTTAAAAATCATTAACAAATTAAACAATGAATTCAAATAATATATATTTTTAAATCAATATCATAAATATTAGACAATTACATATAATTTAGTGGAAGGTCACAAAAAGATTCAAAAAGAAATTCTAAAATTAAAAGTAAACATTCTTGAAACGGAAATGAAAAAATTGAACTTCCTTACTCTCATTAAAATATTGCTAAATTTATCTTTGCTTATCATTAGTAAAAACAATTTCAAAATTGCATAACGATACATAAGCTGTCTTTCGATCCAATTATTTTATTGATGTAC
>JAOUZG010030232.1:0-17984 GCA_026289955.1 Argiope argentata
GTCCCCACGTGTTGGCCGTGCGTGGCGACCCATTAGACGGGTGGTGCACTGTGGTCCCCGGTGTATCAATCGGCCGGTACCTAACCACATGAGTGATTAGTCTGCTAGGGATCAAGCGAAGGGGTTACTTCTTGGGCTTGACGTTAAGGGTGGTCACTGTCCCCGGGTGTAACTCCCAGTGTATGGGTTCCAGTTAGTATTATGGAAAGTGCTGAGGCTAGGTAAATCTAGAGCCAGTTACTGCCATCCCTTGTAGGGCTCCGTGGTGGGCGATACCGCTGGACCTGAATTCTTTTTATGTCGTATGCGCTCCTCCAAACGCGGTCCCTTCAGTGGGCATCATAAAGTTTTAATTTCTAACAACAAACATGACCGTTTTGACAAATATTTTGTTATTAAAAGACTCTCTGACAACAAAGAAACATTCGAATCAGTCTCTCCGTTTTTAGTGCAAAAGTCTATCAATGCTACAGAAGTTTCATCCATTCGCAAAATGAGATCTGGTGACTTGCTTGTGGAGGTTTCTTCTCGCAAGCAAGCACAACAAATAGAAAAACTCAAGTCTTTAGCAACAATAAAAGTTTCTGTTATCCCTCACCATACTTTGAATAGCTCTAAAGGTGTCATTACCTGCGGTGAAATACTAAATCTTCCCGTAGAGTTAATTACCTCTGAAATGAAAGCTCAAGGTGTTACACACGTCCGTCGAATTTCTATACGACGTGACGGACAGCTACTTGAGACAAAACACCATATATTAACTTTTAATACTCCCAAATTACCTGAGTATGTTTATGCTGGCTATATAATGTTACCGGTGAGACCATACATCCCTAACCCACTAAAATGCTTTCAGTGCCAGCGCTTTGGCCACTCTAAACTGAATTGCCGCGGGTCTCTTACTTGTGCCCGCTGTGCACTAAAAGGCCATGATAGCCAACAGTGTACCGCACAAGAGAAGTGCGTAAACTGTGGCGGAGAACATCCATCATATTCTCGATCTTGTCCTCGCTGGACGCTGGAAAAGCAAGTTATGACCATCAAAACCAAAGAAAACTTATCCTATCCCGAAGCCAGGCGTAAAGTTAATGTACAAACCCCGACTCCTGGTGTTAGTTATGCTTCAGCAATCAAAAAAACTTTCTGTGAAAATTGTACTTGTGATCACTGTGTTAAATATACCAGAAAAACACCAAACACTGAAAAAACTTCTGATTCTGATACCGAACATTCCCTTAAAGCTAATGATGATACTCCAAAACATGTTAGAAGGAAATCCAAATCACAGACTTCGCTGACGTTAAACCTCGCCAAACGAGGTCTTACGCAAAAGGACCTACGAAAGAAACTAAAAAATTCAGCTTCAAAAAATTCCGTCGCATTGGGGCTAGCGACGAAAGGCGTTGTCCATAAGGACTTACAGTCTATATTTGGAGACACGCTTAATAACCCCGATATTAAGTTACATCCGTCAGAAGATGAATATGAGCTTAGTATGAGTTGCGAGGATCAGGCAGCTCCAACAAGTGTTACTTGTCTTTCTCCTCACAAACCTCTCTCTTAATGGGTACCTTCCTTTCTTGGAATTGTCGCGGCATTCGTTTCAAACTTCAGGATATTAAGTCAATTATTAACAGATTTCATCCTGTTTGTTTTGGTCTTCAAGAGACCTTTTTGAAGTCAAATTTCCCAATTAAATTACGCGGTTACAATTGTGTTCGGAAGGATGCAGACAATGGAGCTCATAGTTCTGGAGGGGTCTGCATTTTTACTTCCAATTTATACCCAAGTAATCCTATCACCCTACATACCTTTCTGCAGGCTGTGGCTATACAAGTTCACGTAAAAACTTTAGTCACAGTCTGCTGTATTTACTTACCGCCTCATGATACCATCTGTCAGCAAGATCTCAACAACTTAGTTGACCAACTTCCTTCACCTTTCGTCCTACTTGGCGATTTCAACGGCCATAGTTCTTTGTGAGGTTCGAATAGTACAAATTCTCGTGGGCAACAAATAGAACAGTTCATTTCCAATAATTGTCTTTGTTTGCTCAATAATGATGAAATAACATACTTTCATGAACCCACACGCACCTTCCACAGTCTTGACTTGGCCATATGCTCTCCTGAACTACAGTCGTTGCTAACCTTGTCAGTTAGCAATAGCGATCACTATCCTATTATTATCTCCCATGCTGATTGAGGTGGAGCGAAATTTTGTCCTCCACGTTTTCTATTCCAGCGGGCAGACTGGGCTAAGTTTTCGCAATTAGCAGACGTCACAGAGACTATGATAAATACTACTGATATTTCAGAAGCAGTTCAAAATGTCGTAGATATTATACTATGTGCCGCAACCTCCACTATTCCAAAGAGCTGACCACGTCTAAGAAAATTTCGCCGACCGTGGTGGAATGACGCCTGTCGCGATAGTTATAAACAGCAGAAAAAATTATGGAACAAGTTTCGAAGGTACCCTACTACAGAGAACCTTGTCGCTTTTAAAAGAGCAAAAGAACTTGCTCGTCGTATACGCCGCCGTAGCCAGAAGGAATCCTGGATTCAATTCGTATCCTCTATCACATCCTCTACATCTAGCAAAACTTTATGGAAAAAGGTAAAAGCTGCTAATGGCCTATATCACGAATCTTCCATTCCTGTTCTAAATAAGGATAATGTGAAGTATTCTTCCCCATTAGACGTTGCCAACATTTTAGGTAAAGCATTTGCACAAGTTTCCGCAATTGATTCTTATAGCTCTGAATTCCTGGCAATTAAGAATCGCGCGGAACGGTTGCCTTTGTATTTTAATGACCGAAGCAATCATTCTTATAACTGTGAATTTAGGATGTACGAATTGAAAACAGCATTATCTAATACCCATGATACCAGTCCCGGGCCTGATGGAATTACATACAATATGCTTCGCCACTTGAATGACACTTCTCTTTCAAATCTGTTACTTCTGTACAATAGAATTTGGACTGAACAAAAGTACCCTTTACAATGGCGCGAAGCGATTTTCATTCCAATATTAAAACCTGGTAAAGATTCATCGAACCCTTTGAGTTACAGGCCCATTGCTTTAACGAATTGCCTTTGTAAGATCTTTGAGCGCATGATCAATGCTCGTCTTGTGCATGAACCTGAAAAACAAGGATGCATCTCCCCGTTGCAAAGTGGCTTCCGAAGAGGTCGATCTACTTTTGATAACCTCGTTCTATTGGAAACCCAGATACGCAACACATTTGTTAGGAGGAACCACCTTGTATCCGTTTTTTTCGACATTGAGAAAGCATATGACCGTACATGGCGCTATGGTATACTCTCCACACTTTTTAAATTTGGTTTTAGAGGAAATTTGCCCACTTTTTTATTAAATTTTTTATCTCTTCGTACTTTTAGTGTTCGTATTGGTAATGTTTACTCAAATAGTTTTATACAAACTGAGGGTGTTCCCCAGGGTAGTGTCCTCAGTGTTACACTTTTTATACTTCATATCAGTCAGATTTTATCGGTTTTACCATCATCAGTAAATGGAACCCTTTATGTCGATGATTTGCAGCTTTCATGCCGAGGTAGCAATATGAATCTCATAGAGAGGCAGTTACAAAATGCAGTCAATAGAGTGGTAATTTGGTGCAATAATAATGGACACGCAATCTCTCCTGAGAAGAGTAGATGTGTTCACTTCTGTCGGAAGAGGATCCTTCACCCAGATCCAAATATTGCCATTCGAAACATACCTATTCCTGTAGTAGATGAAATTCGGTTTTTGGGAGTGATATTTGATCGAAAGCTCACCTTCCTTCCGCATATTTTACACTTGCGGAAGAAGTGTGAAAAAACACTAAATATATTGAAAGTGCTCTCCAGAACATCTTGGGGCGCCGATCGTACCTCTCTTCTGCGAATTTATCAGGCAATAGTTCTCTCGAGAATTGATTACGGGTGTATGGTTTATGGTTCCGCCTGTGTGTCTGTCCTGAAACGGCTAGATACGGTCCATCATTCTGCTTTGCGCATTTGCTCTGGTGCTTTCCGTACCTCCCCAGTTGAAAGCCTCTATGTTATATGTCACCAGCTACCTCTCTCTTTAAGACGAAAGAAACTGTCTGCATTACTTGACTTTCGCACAAAATCCGTGCTAAAGCATCCACTGAATGAAATTTCATTACCAGTTGGTCTTCGTCGGCTGTATAATGCCCGCCCCTCTCACATCCTTTCCCTTTGCGAGAGAGCCAGATTGCTTCTGCCCGACTCGGACCTTACCACTGTTCGTGTTAAAGCTACCAACCCTTATTGCTTCCCTCCCTGGGACATCCCACAGTTTTCGTTCTTAAATCCTTTCTCTGGGTTCGACAAATTAACAGATCCTTTTGTTCTTCAACAGCTCTTTTTTTACCACCGTTTTCGGTATTCTTCTTTTGTGCCCATTTTTACGGATGGCTCTAAATCAGATGGTTATGCTGGTTGTGGAATCATTCTTCCATCTGAAACACTGAGCCATCGTCTGCAGAATTGTTGTTCAGTTTTTACTGCTGAGTTAGTCGCGATTTTCCTTGCTCTTCAAAAAATTTCAACCTCTACTCAGCGTAAATTTGTTATCTATACAGACAGCATGAGTGCATTGAAGACATTTTCTCACTACCAAAATCGGATGCATCCATTTGCCATTAAAATTTTATTTCTCTTGCAATTATTAAAAGACGATGGATTCGAAATAATTTTCTGTTGGGTACCGAGTCATGTCGGCATCTCGGGTAATGAGAAGGCAGAATTGGCTGCAAAGACTGCAACGACCTTTTTAAACATAGGAATTCCCTTTTGTGACATTAAAAGGTCCATCCATCACTACATCTGTTCTATGTGGCAAAGTTCATGGGATCTGCAGGTCCAAAATAAATTACATTTTATTAAAACGGACATTTTTTATTGGTCGGTTCACCCTATACGTGAGATGGATGTTAAATTGACTCGTCTCCGTATAGGTCATACATGCTTTACCCATAAGCATCTAATATTTGGAGAAAAGGCACCTATGTGCAACAGCTGTCAAGTACCTTTTACTGTTCATCATGTTTTAATTGAATGTCCAGTTTTTAATTCTTATCGTTCCTGTTTTTTCAACTTCACTTCTTTCACATTACGGGACCTGGTGGGTGAAAAATACCACCCAAATATTTTCAAGTTCTTAAGAGCTATTGGGTTTTTTAATTGTATATGAAAATTTTTATTATTATGTATACTTAACTTTCATTTTTTGTTCATATACATTAACATCAATGTTTCAAACTGTTATGGTACAGGGTTTTAAATTTTGCTCTCTAATCATTGTTTTCATTGAACTAATATGATTTAATCTCATCACTCATGTCTTAATTTACCAAAGAATTATTTTTTCTATCTTTTATCATTTTACCATTTGCTTGGCGCAGTATGGCCAAATCTGGCTCTTGCGCCAATAAACCTCACACAACCAACCAACCATAAATATTTGTTATTTGGGGAGAATGCGCCCATGTGCAACAATTGCCAAGTTCAATTTACTGTTTTTCATGTTGTTAAGTTTTTAGCGTAGCGGGTTCGGATTGAATGGACTTTAGTTGAAGACAGCACAAACAAATTTATTTACAGCTATTTACAGTTATTTACAGGATAATTGATAGAGTAAAAATTTTAGATAAGTACAATTCAGCAGTCAACAGTCAATTACAGCGTAAATTCAAGTCTTACGCACGATAAAAACAGACTACAAAACAGCTATCGTATAGCACAGCAACAGTTAATCACAGCGAGCTCAATAACACAGCGTTAACAGCAAACGCAAACACAGCTCACAAATCCTTTAGTCCAGCGAGACGCTTTTTATTTCAGAGCAAACTCGCAACTCACTCGATCAAATCACTATAGCAACTGACTAACTCGCTCGCTAGTGGTTGGATTATTGGGGCTCCTAGCCCCGGCAGGGGCTTATCCCCAGTCATGATGAAATGCTTCCACGTTGCTTTCAGCTACATACGTGACCGTCTGCGAAGTGGACTGGAAAAGTTCTGCAGGCCCTTAAGTAGTAGTTGTTGAGGAGTAGGGGTGGGTGAGTTGGCGAGAGTCAGGACAGATTTTGATTGGCTATTTAGGGGTGGTGGGTGTGGAGTTATGCACCATGTGAGAACTTAAGACTTAGAGCTGATTTAAATCATCAAAAATAAGAGTTTAAGTATGGAAAAAAGAAAAAGTTAAAAATAACAAAAGTTAAATTACAATATTGGAAATGAGGTGAGATTAGAGTAAAATATTTCTAGGTCTTCTGACTTTAATGTTTGGGGTATATCTGGGGATATTAAGGATGGCTTCATTATTGATTTTTTCCAAGTCTTCAAAAAATTTAGTTGCAAGTTTTTTAAGAAATTTTTTAAGTGGAGGATAGTCTAGTGCAAGGTACATGTTTTTACTTGGCATGTACCAATGCATTTTGCAGATATTTCTTAGAAATCTGGTTTGGAGTCTTTCGACATGAATTAGATTGGATTTAGGCGCATAACCCCACACAGGGCAAGCATATGTAATTACTGGACGCAAATAGGCAGTGTAAATAAGTATTTTATTTTTCCTGGTCATTTTGGAGTCTCGAGAGATTAAGGGATATAATTTACGAGTTAGGTCTCGAAACTTGTTGGTTAGATAATTAAAGTGGGGCTTCCAAGTTAATTTACTGTCTAAAATGACTCCTAAATATTTACATTCCTTAGACCACGGGATGTTTTGATTTTTAATTTGAAGAGGGCGGAATTTCTTAGCTTTATATCTACTAAAATAAATAGCTTCAGTTTTTGACGCATTAATTACAATTTTCCACTTGGAGAACCAGTCCTCAAGAGATTTAATATGTCTATTAAGAGCTATTGTAATGTAATTTGGATTGTTGTTGCGCGCTAGTATTGCAGTATCATCTGCGTACATGCATAATATGGTATTAAATTGTTTCGGGATGTCATTTATGAAAATAGAAAAAAGAACTGGCCCCAGCTTGGATCCTTGAGGAACACCAGCTAAAATCGGTTTTATAACTGAGAAAACATTGTTCAGTTTAATCCTGAAGGATCTGTTGCTGAGGTAAGATATTAAAATTTTGATTAGGTGCGGAGGTATATTGTAGTTTATTAATTTGTAAATAAGGCCTTCAAGCCAAACTCTGTCAAAAGCTTTCTGTATATCGAGAAAAACTGCTGCTGAGTATTGTTTATTTGAAAAGC
The DNA here is from genome assembly GCA_026289955.1 of Argiope argentata. Classification (NCBI taxonomy): domain Eukaryota; kingdom Metazoa; phylum Arthropoda; class Arachnida; order Araneae; family Araneidae; genus Argiope; species Argiope argentata. The sequence goes on from JAOUZG010030232.1 coordinate 7,256, forward strand.
CTTCTTCTATGAATTCAGTTACCCTGAGCAGTTGGTGGGTGGTAGAGAGGGCATGGCGGAAACCAAACTGTTCTGGGATAAGAATATTATTATTATTAAGATGTTCATTTAATCTGGCTAAAATAATGTGTTCGGCGACTTTACTAATTGTGGGGAGAAGCGAAATGGGGCGATAGCTAGTCGGATCAGTTGGGTCCTTACCGGGTTTAATTATTGGAATTACTGCAGCAGTTTTCCAGGAGCTTGGGAAATATCCTAACTTGAGCATATTGTTAATAATAATGGCTAAAAAGTAGATGTAGTTATTAGGTAAATTTTTGATCATCTGGTTGCTGATATTATCGATTCCAGATGCTTTTTTGATATTTAAAGTTTTAATATAGTCATTAAGTTCATTAAAATTTGTGGGTGAGAAGTCATTAAAATTGGGGGGGAGGGAGTCTTGAAAGCTTTTGATTGTATTATTTACAAGGTGCTCTGTTGTGAGATCATGGGTGTCATTAGGTTTAAATTGGTTCTCAAGGCTTTCCGCCAAGCAGTTTGCTTTATCATTATCATTAATTGCAATACTAGATTGGCCATTTAAGGGCGGAATCTTGTGTTGTTTATTTTTGTGCGATTTAACTAATTTCCAAATGGACCCGTCTTCTGCGTTGGTATTTACGATTTTGTTGACGAATTCATTGTTATCAAGTTGAGTGCCTAATTTAGTTATTTCCTTATTTAATCTATTCATGAGTCTCTTGAAAACTGGGTCCCTAGTATTCTGAAAAATCTTCCTGGCAATATTCCTATCTCTGATGAGGACTCTAATTTTGGGGTCTAAATGTTTTTGGCTGGTCATACTGGGAGCTGATGCATCCATTTTGGCTTTGAGCATTTGGTTTTCTAGGAGCTTGACGGCAGCTTCTAATTCGCTAGTAGAGGAGATTTCTGGGTTAAGCGGGGTATCTGATTGGCTGAGAAGGTAGTTGAAATTTTTCCAGTTAGTCTTATAAATAGAGGAGTTTATTGGGAGCGAGTATTTAAAGTAAAAATTTAGAAGGATGGGGTTGTGATCTGAGTTAAGCTCAGGGATAGATTTAATGTCGTAGGGGTAATGAAAGTTATTAACTATTGTAAGATCAAGGGTATTAGCGGAGTGGGAACCAAATCTAGTGGGGGAGTTAGGTGCTAGAATTTCAAGACCGGCCTGTTGGGCGAAGTGGTATAAGGAGTTGCCTCTTGGACTTTTACATTTACAACCCCAACTAACGTGGTGAGCGTTGAAGTCTCCACAAAAAATTTGAATAGGGCCTAATTGCATTAAATTTTCGAGATCAAAGACAAAATTGGAAGTATCACTAGTTGGGGGGATATAAGCAGAAGTTAAGAGAAAGGGTTCCATATTTTTAATATTAATTTTAACCACGCTAGCTTCTACATGTTGTAGGACGGGCGGGGGGACCTCACTATGAGGTATGCCGTTTTTAATTAAAATAGCGGTTCCACCTCCATTTTTATTAAAGCGGTAGCTGTAATACGAAAAGTAATTAGCCAGGAAGATTTTCCTTTGTGGTCTAAGGTGGGTTTCTTGCAATAAAATTATATCGGGATTATACTTATTTACAAAATTACGAAAATCAAACATTTTATTTTTAATGCCATTTGCGTTCCAGTAAATAATACGGAGGCTTTGGCGATTGAAAATTACGTTTTATCGAAGAGTTCCTGATCAGAAAATGCATTGAGGAATATTTTCATTTTGTCTAATCGATTGGTTGCGTGTTTTAATTTACCTAATTCTGCTATAAGATTGGGAAATTCCCTGACGAGCTCATTGAAAGCCCGCATAGCGTCAACTACGCTTGCGATGTCAGTTTGGTTTATCGGATCTACCTGGCTGTAAACATGGCCTTCATGTGGCGCCATTTTCTGGGTTCGGCTCTTACTAAAATGGCTCGCGTAAGACATGTTTTCCTGAACAACTGATTGATTTTTTCGGAAGTAGTTATTCCTATTTTGCGTGGCCGATGGTAACTTGGGAAATTTACTGCACCCTCTATAAGAGGCGATGTGACCATATTCCCCGCAATTTATACATCTTGGGTTGGGAATAATTTCCTTCTGGCTACATGCATTGGTCTCGTGGTTTGCTCCGCATTTAAGGCAGCGAGGTTTGTATCCACAATTGTTTGCTGTGTGGTGGAAATTATTGCACTTAAAGCATTGTGTTACCATGGGACGTCCTTTGAAGTGTTCGATTGTAACAGAGAGATAGCAAAGATATTTGATGTTGAATATTTCCTCGGCTGCTTTATTTTTTGGTAATTCTACTAGGTAGAAAGGTAAAGGCTCCTTAGTACGGAATTTTGTCATTTGGGAGAGTTTATTTACTGGAATGTTTTTATCCATTAAGCAATTTTTAAGTTCATCAAGGTTGAAACGGTGGGGAAGGCCCTTAATTACCACTTTAAGTGGTCGCTTGTCTTTCGGTGTGATAACGTAATATTCATATTCTTTTTCGTTACAAAGTTCTTGGATTTTACGATGTTGATCTATAGATTGGGGGAAAATTTTAATGTAGTTATTACTAAATTTGTTGGTGGTTTCGCCACAGGTTTGATTAATTTCCTTAAGTATTTCATTTAAGTTATCAACCATTTGCAACATAATAGGAGGTATTTTAGTCTCTGGAGTTTTATCAGTATCTACACTGGGTTCTTCAATTGTTAACCCGGCAAAACGATTTTGAATTGGGGTGTAGTTTGCAACTGGTTTGTTTGAGTTTTTATTTGCGATTTTCCTCTTAGAGGGGGAAGGAAGTTGAAAATTATTGCTCGCCTGAGGGGGGGACTTTTTAGTTCTACAATTTGGGTCCTGACAATCGCCAAGTGAAATCAACTCACCCCTGGCTGCGTCTGCCTCCCGAGAGTTGTCCTTCCAGGATGTATCAAGTTGTGCTGTGAGTTCATGGTCCATCCCAAATACATGTCTGGCATCCAGGTAACCTTTTTTGTGGAATTCACATTGGAAGGTAAGGGACTTGATGCATTCTTGAAGATGAATGACTCTGGCGCAGTGCTGGCAGGATTGGTTGACATCTTGGCTCATGGGGACGTTAGATTCATCCATCATCATGTTTTCATTATTGTGCCCAGCACATAATTTCTTATTCGACACCATCATTGACCCTTCCGGAACTAATCCTAATAAGGACGAGTCGGATCTAGGAGGTTCATCTACTGCTAATTGCGACAGGGTAGTGATTGAAGAAACAGAGCTGGAACGCACACGACCTTCCAGTTCAAAGCCCAATCACCGAAAATAATTGAACCAGCGAAAAATTTGAGAATTCTAAATGTGATGCTAAATGAAATACAAATAAACACACAATTCACTCAAAAATTCATAGAACGACTGTGTTAGCAACTGACTAACTCGCTCCGGCTATTCGTCCTTATATAGCCGAGAAGCGCGTGCACCTGAATCTCGTGGAAATTCTCAAAACAACGCGAACAATCTAGCGGCTACTAGATTATTCCTTTCGCCAAACCAATCAAGCTGGCGCGAGGCTCCTCGCCAAACGTGGCCAACCTTGGCGAGTTTTCGTGCCGCACGCCCGCTTGTAACAATATCTTGATTGATTGCCCGGTTTTTAATTGTTATCGTACTCATTTTTTTATCTCGTCTCCTACATTACAAGACTTAGTGGGTGAGAAATACCACCCAAATGTTTTTAAATTTTTAAGTGCGATTGGTTTTTCAACTTGCATATAGAATATTTATTTTTCTGTTTATGTTGAACATTTATTTTAAGTTCATCTATCATTGTTTTAAATTTTCACGGCAAATAGCTCCAAATTTTCTCTGAAAATGAATCATTTTTATACTATTTTAGCTCAGTATATCTGTGTTAATTTAACAATCAAGTATATTTTATATCTTTTACCATTTGATTGGCGCAGTATGGCCAAATATGGCTCTTGCGCCAAAAAAAATCCCAATCAATCAATCAAATATGCCATTTGCTATCAAATACATCTTTATCTAAGACGAAAGAAGTTATCGACCCTTTATCATTTCCGAACAAAGTCTATTTCAGATCATCCCATTTCTCTAACGGTTTTACCAGTAGGTCTCGAAGACTTTATAATGGTCGCCTCTCTCACATTCTTCCATTCACTGAGAGGATTAAAGTAATTCTCCGTGATTTAAATATTACTGATGTTTCAATAAAATTGCATCATTTTTCCTATTTTCCACCCTGGGACATATCAAACATCTCCTTTCTCAATCCCTTCTCGGGATTAGATAAAAATACAACTGCCCCAGTAGTTTTTCAACAGCTATTTTATTATCATCACTATCGTTATTCTTCTTTTTTACCAACATTTACAGATGCTTCCAAATCAGCTGATCACGTTGGATCTGGTATTGTTCTCCCATCTGGGGTTCTTGTCTATAGAGTAAATAATTACTGTTCTGTATTGACTGCAGAGCTTGTGGCTATTTTGTGCTTTTTTATGCTCTTCAAGAAATTTCTATCTTCATTCACCGGAATTTTGTTATATTTACTGATAGTATGAGTGCATTAGAAATGCTTTCTCACTACCATAGTAAGATGCACCCGAATGCTAATAGTATTCTTTTTACTTTGAGTCTTCTGAAAATTGATGGTTTTAATGTCATCGCTTGCTGGGGGCCAAGTCATGTTGGTATCTTTGGGAATGAGAAAGCGGATTCCTTAGCTAAATATGCATCCTCTTTCCTAAACCAAGAAATCCCATACTGTGATGCCCCTCAGGGGCTCACCTTCTTTAGGTGGGTAAGGGTGTCCCAATCCCGAGGTTCCCAGGGATCTTTACTCATTTTATGTTTATTCTCCTCTACGCCTTCTGCTGTCTGCTTTCTCTTCTATCCCTCGACGGCAAGTGAGGAAGCTCTCCATGAGAAGCTGTTGCCACTCTGCTTGCTTCCTGCTTCTTATGGACAGCTAAAGTCCCCACGTGTTGTCCGTGCTGGGCGACCCATTAGACGGGTGGTGCACTGTGGTCCCCGGTGTATCAATCGGCTGGTTCCTAGTCACCTGAGTGGCTAGTCTGCTAGGGATCAAGCGAAGGGGTTACTCCTTGGGCTTGGCGTTAAGGGTGGTCACTGTACGTTCGGAGTTACCCCCGAAACTCCGAAAGTATAGGTTCCGGTTAGCACTAAGGTAAGCTCCGAGGTTGGGAATGGCCAGAGACGGTGGCTGCCTTCCCTTGTTGGGCTCCGTGGTGGGTGGTGCCACCGGGCCCGAAACTTTCTTAATATCGTATGGCTCCTCGAAAAAAAGGTCCCTTCAGTGGGCCTCATTTTGTACCTCAATCTACGAATCTTGAAAATCCTTTTGATAAATATTTTGTGATTAAACGTATTTCTGATAAAAATGAAATATTTGAAAGCGTGTCGCCATTTTTAGTTCAGAAAACAATTACAGCAACAGTTGGTGACGTAACATCTATTCGTAAGATGCGTTCTGGTGACTTGCTGGTAGAGATTAATTCCCCTAAGCAAGCTCACCAAATTCAAAATTTAAAAAAATTGTCAACAATTCCTGTCGGTGTCAGCCCCCACCAATCATTAAATATATCAAGAGGTGTTATCACTTGTGGAGAAATATTGAACCTCCCTGAAGATTTAATTTTACCTGAATTGAAATCTCAAGATGCCACTCAAGTCCACCGTATTACTATCCGGCGAGATGGAAATACTCTTGACACGAAACATCATATATTAACTTTTAAAATACCGAAATTCCCAGACTTCATCTATGCAGGATATATTAAATTACCTGTCAGACTATATATTCCTAACCCTTTGAGATGTTTTAACTGTCAACGTTATGGTCATTCTAAAGTTAATTGCCACGGGACAGCCACTTGTGCCCGCTGTGCCATGATAGACAGCAATGTTCTGCACCCGAAAAGTGTGTGAACTGTGGTGGTGGTCATGCGTCATATTCTCGGCTATGTGAACGCTGGCAGCTTGAAAAGAAAATAATAACTCTTAAAATTAAAGAAAACATTTCTTACTCTGAAGCCAGGCGGAAAATTCTGGCACAAACACCCACTCCAGGTTTGAGCTATTCATCTGCTTTGCAAATATCCTTCTTTGTCAATTGTTTGTGTCCAAATTGTACAAAAACAACCAAGAGCACAAAAATAACTAAAAAATCATCCGACTCCGATATAGAACAATCACTAAACAGCACATCTGATACTGGCATACCAGCTAAACCTAAATCAAAAATTAAAGTGAAAAACTCCTTGAAGTTGAAACTTTCAAAGCGTGGTCAAACGCAGAAAGATCTATCCTCAAAACTACAAAAATCTTCTTTGAAAAATTCTGTAGCTTTAAGACTTGCGAATCGGGGCATAGCCCACAAGGATTTAACATCCGTTTTTGGTGGTATATTAAATTCGCCGATCTGAAACTGCATCCTTCTGAGGATGAAAATGAATTTGATATGAGTTGCGATGTTTCTGCAACTCCTGGCGTTGCTTCCAATAACTCTTTTCCAAAACCTCTCTCTTAATGGGTACTTTCCTTTCTTGGAACTGTCGCGGCATTAGGTACAAACTTCAGGACGTTAAAAGCATTATCAACACATTTCATCCTGTTTGTTTTGGTTTTCAAGAAACTTTCATGACACCCAATGTTCCTTTAAAATTACGTGACTACAACTGTGTACGTAATGATGCAGACACTGGTGGGCGCAGTTCTGGTGGTGTCTGTATCGTCACATCAAATCTTTACCCAAGCACAGCTATTATTTTGCATACACCTCTACAGGCTGTAGCTGTTCAAGTTCATATCTGAACACTGATTACAGTCTTTAGTATTTACTTGCCACTTCACAATACCATTCAACAACAGGATCTAGACAACCTAGTGGACCAGCTTCCTTCTCCTTTCATTTTACTTGGGGACTTAAACGCACATAGCACGTTGTGGGGTTCTGATAGCACAAACTCTCGTGGGAGGCAGATTGAGCAGTTTATTTCAAACAACTCTCTCTGTCTGCTCAGTAACGATGAAAAAACATACTTCCATGAACCCACACGCAGCTTTCATAATCGTGACCTGGCAATATGTTCACCAGAAATTCGGCCATTATTGGCCTTTACTGTTAGTGATGACCTTTACAATAGCGATCATTTTCCTATTATTGTCTCCCATGCTGATAGAGGTGGAGAGACTTATTGTCCTCAACGTTTCGTATTCCAGCGGGCAGACTGGATCCATTTCTCTCAACTTGCTATACTTCTTGGGGTGCTGATCGCCCGTCCCTTCTCCGAATTTATCAGGCAGTCATTTTATCCCGCAGTGATTACGGGTGCATGGTCTATGGTTCTGCGCGTCCTTCTGTTTTGCGCAAATTAGATACAGTACATCATTCTGCTCTTAGAATTTGCTCTGGTGCTTTCCGTACTTCACCTGTAGAGAGCCTGTATACTATCTGCAATCACATGCCTTTAGATCTTCGACGTCGTAAATTAACAGCACAATATTATTTCCGTATACAATCGATTCCGAAACACCCTGTTAGTGTTTTGTCTCTTCCTTGTAGTTTTCGGAGACTATATGATGCACGGCCCTCTCACATCTTCCCCTTCAGTGAGAGAGTTAAAATTCTACTAAATGATACGGGACTTCATGAGGCTACCATTCAACCCATTAATTACTTTTATTTCCCACCGTGGGATATTCCAAACTTCTCATTCTTGAACCCTTTTTCGGGATTTGACAAATCCACAACAGCACCTATCATCTTTCAGAAGCTTTTTCAAGATCATCGCTGTCAGTATCATACGTACACAGAAGTCTTCACTGATGGGTCAAAGTCTATTTGTCATGTCGGCAGTGGAGTTATTATCTCAAATCAGATGTATAACTACAGTTTGCCCACGTCATTTTCTGTTATGTCTGCTGAATTGGTTGCAATACTGTACGCCCTTGAAGGAATTTCGACTTCTTGTACACGCGCCTTTTGTATTTACACTGACAGCAGGAGTGCTTTAGAATCTCTTTCCAATTTTGGTAATCTAATGCATCCGATTGCTTTAGAAATAATAAGTCTTCTTCAGTCCCTTGAAAACAAAGGGTTTAAAATTCTATTCTGTTGGGTTCCGAGCCATGTCGGAATACCTGGAAATGAGATGGCAGATGCTGCAGCAAAATCGTCCGGCCCTTTTCGTGAGCGAGTACTTCCGCATGGAGATGCAAAGACATGTTTTGCTCGGCATGTTTGCACGTTGTGGCAACGATCTTGGGAACAGCAGATTTTCAATAAGCTTTATTCTCTCCAACCAATAATTCGCGTATGGCCTACCAACCCAGTGCGTGGGCTCGATGTAAAGTTAACTCGGCTCCGCATTGGTCATACCCGCTTCAGCCATAAATATCTTTTATTTGGAGACCCGTGTCCAACATGTACGACATGCCATACAGCGCTAAGTGTGCGTCATGTTTTAGTCGATTGTCCTGTTTTTAATAATCATCGTTTCCGTTTTTTTAATTCAATATCTATAAACTTGAGTGATCTAGTGGGTGAAAAACCTCACTCAAATATTTTTAAATTTTTACAGACCATTGGTTTTTTGCATTGTATTTAGATTTTTTAAACCTTTTTGAATGTTTTAATTATCTTTTACTTTTACCGTGGATATTTTTTAATTGCCATTTTTTGATGCGTTGACATGCGATAAAAATTTTAACCTTTGCCTAGTCTTTAATTCCAGGAACTTTTTGAATATTTTGTAAATGCGTATTACCATTTGATTGGCGCAGCATGGCCATATCTGGCTTTTGTGCCAAAAAACCAAAACAACCTAACCTCTCAACTTGCTAACATTACTGAAAGTATGATCAGTGTTCCAGACATCATAGAAGCAGTTCAAAAAGTCACCGAATGTTTAATACATGTCGCTAGTTGTACCATTCCTAAAAGTTCGTCACACCGTAGAAAATTCCGTAAATTTTGGTGGAACGATACTTGCCGCGATAGTTATAGGAATCAAAAAAGGCTTTGGAACAAATTTAGAAGGTACCCAACCACAGAGAACTTAGTAGCTTTGAAGAGAGCTAAAGCCCTTGCACGTCGCATTCGTCGCTGTAGTCAGAGGGAATCATGAGTAAAATATATTTCTTCAATCACATCTCGTACTTCAAGTAAGCAATTGTGGAGAAAAGTAAAGGCAACTAACGGAATTTATAAAGAATTTTCTTTTCCTATACTGGAAACCAGATAGAACATATTCCTCTCCATTAGATATCGTCAACATTCTTGGACAAACATTCGCACAAATATCCGCTGTCGAATCATATAGTTCTGAATTTATAGCGAGAAAAAATCTTGAAGAACAGCTCTCTTTGAATTTTCAAACTGAACGCTCACATTCATATAATTGTGGGTTCAAAATGTTTGAATTGAAGAGAGCTCTATCCCAAGCTCATGATACAAGTCCTGGTCCAGACGGAATCACTTATAATATGCTTCGTCACTTGAATATGTCTTCGCTCACAAATCTCCTACATTTGTTTAATAGAGTATGGAGTGAGCAAAATTTCCCACACCAGTGGCAAGAACCCCTCAGGGGCTCACCTACTATAGGTGGGTACGGGTGTCCCAATCCCGAGGTTCCCAAGGATCTTTACTCCATTTATTATTTATTCTCCCCTACGCCTCTTTCTGTCTGCTTGATCCTTCTTTCCCTCGACGGCAAGCGAGAGAGCTCTCCATGAGAAGCTGTCGCCGCTCTGTTTGCTTCTTGCCTCTCATGGACAGCCACCCCTCAGGGGCTCACCTTCTTTAGGTGGGTATGGGTGTCCCAATCCCGAGGTTCCCAGGGATCTTTACTCCATTTATATTTTATTCTCCCCTACGCCTTCTACTGTCTGCTTGATCCTTCTTTCCCTCGACGGCAAGTGAGGGAGCTCTCCATGAGAAGCTGTCGCCGCTCTGTTTGCTTCTTGCTTCTCATGGACAGCCAAAAACCCCACGTGTTGGCCGTGCGTGGCGACCCATTAGACGGGTGGTGCACTGTTGGTCCCCAGTGAATCAATTCGGTCGGTATCTAACCTCTAATGTGGCTAGTATGCTAGGGATCAAGCGAAGGGATCACCTTCTGGGGCTCTGCGTTAAGGGTGGTAGACGCTTCTGGAAGTGGTCTTTAGCGTATAGGTTTAGGCTAGCATTAAGGTAAGCGCCGAGGTTGGGAACGTCCAGAGCCGGTGGCTGCCTTCCCTTGTTGGGCTCCATGGTGGGCGATGCCGTCGAAACCTGAATATTAATTGTACTTTGCATGGGTCTTTTCGAAACGTCTTTGTCCGGATATTCTATTAATGAAAATACTCCTTTTATTATTTTACACACTGACAGAACCTTCCATAAAGTTTCGCCTTTCCTGATTCAGAAACTTATTGCTTCAACCATAGGAGAAGTAAAAGATACTAAGAAACTTAAATCTGGCGATTTATTGATTGAAACATGCTCGAAATCGCAAATATCTGTACTTAAAAATTTGAAGAAGTTGGGGGAATTTCCCGTCGACACGTATGCTCATAAATCCTTAAACTATTCCAGAGGAGTTATTTCTGAATTGGACCTCGAATCTGTTTCTGAATCGGAAATTGTACAAGAACTAAAATGTCAAAAAGTTTGTGAAGCCCGCCGAATAAAAATAAAGCGTAATGGCCAACTCATTCC